>QNGE01003100.1:0-31057 GCA_008508345.1 Paragonimus westermani
TTCAACGATCATCTATCAAAGGCTTACTGGGATGTTAACCTCCGCTTACCTACAGTGAACGGTGTCAAAACTTGGTACTGATCCACTTTGATTGCGTACACTTAAGTTGAACTTGACACTTCTTTACAAACTCGTACATTCGGACGCCATCATCACAACGTTTACCCTCCATTTACAACAGAGCCCTCTATATAATCCGAGAAATTAGGGCCACTCCTTGCCTACCCTTCTATCTTGGAGAAGTGTTAGCGTGAACTTCTTTATTGTGAAGTATTCTCATAATTGGAATCGACGTCCGAATGAAATCAGAGCCAGTAACTATATTCACCGTTTTAAGAAAGATTCAGACAGATATTTCACGATTTTAACCACGATGCCTGTCTTCAAACTGTCTGTATCCCCTGATGACCTTTCAGCCTGTGTTCTCCGCTGTTCAACTCCCTTCGAAAACAGCCTGTGTGAAACGGTTCGTTGTATCACTTACTCACACCACCATTTAGAACTTGGCTTACTGAGTGCTCACTAAACCGCTTACGACCCAATATTATTCTACTGATATGGGTTTATTCATGCACGGACACTGTCCAAATTGCTAGGAAATGTAAAATTGGCGTTTATTGATAGATCCAACATAATGAATTCATGTGAGCTCTGTTTACCACATGCACAATATTTTGTTTGCCTGAATAAATTCTGAATGCAGAGTGAAATGCCAAACCAAACAGTTGACAGGATTACACATTTCGAAAACTTTAGCGAAAATAATAACGCATGAGCTCCTAGTCAAAAATGTCCCAGACATTATTCGTCGCGGTAAATATGAGCAGCCCACATTTTTTCATTTAACATGTGGGATTATGTTCTTTTTCTCAGCGCCGTGGGGATAAGCTGTGCGGGGAATTTTTCCACAAGAGATGGAAGCACGAAACTTTGTCCCGGTTGAACACTTCGCGAGATTTTCAACTTTTGGACGGTTTCCAGTAATCGGCATATCCTACATTGGAGTCTGCCCAATCGTTTGCTTGGTTTTAGAATTTTCCGTCCTGCCTCGCCGAAGCCGACTTAATTTAACATTCTCCGGGCATTAATACGTCTCGTAATGGCAAGACACTCCAAAGATGCCGTTGGACATTCTCCCCAGAATGAGTGTGATCTCTTCGGAACATCGATCTTCATACAACCTTGTAATAATAATAATAATGTTATATTTCTTGACGCATTTGTGAGAAACACACACAGGAGAGTGTGATCAACGCAATGATTTTTAGCATATACATAAGTGAACACCAAATTTGATCATTGTACAACGAGTCAGTCAAGTGAGTAGAGCGACGAAACAGACAAAAACACATTATATGGAGGGAAAATTCAAGTCTAGGCAGGAAACTTCGAACTTCATGGTTCTGGGAGATAGTGCTTGGGGTCTGCACGATTCGATAAAATAATTGAGTTGTTACATCAATTTGGACTCCACAAGGTGATCGCTGGCCTGATGCTCAAGGTCGTGCCAAAATAACGGTGGTCGGAGGATGAAGAGGGTGTATTGGCGAAGAATTTGCCCATTATTCCATGTAGACAGTCCCGAAAAAGGTGCAGAAAGTTTTTTTCATGATGTGGGCGGGGTGGGAACGCGTATACTTTCGCGAGGAATGCATGGACCTCTCAACCGGACGTCAATCTTCGCTCAAATTCCTAAGAATTTCGAGGAGCTTGAGATATGCACAACCACTGCGGAATTTTAAGAGTCCGGGCGGGGTGGGATGTTTTCTCGCACGGGATGTATCAGTGGAACCAAGAATGGAGAGAGGAATTATGCGATAAACGGGATAACGTGAAACTAACTATGTGAGCTATGAGGAACAATGGAACACGTGATATTCTGACATAGCCTCCTATGTGACGTTAATAGCATTGTGTTGATTGATGAAATATATACCACATGCGAACAGCTGCCATTGAATAACGCGAAAGGAGATCGATTATAAGCTATTCCTAGTGTACGATTATTGNTTGTTAAGAAAGTTTCTGAGTTTCGTTTGAATTGGTGTATATTCTTACTGGGCCTAATTGCATACGGGAGTGTGTTCCAAATGTAAGAATATTTAGCTAGGAAAAAATTTGAACGCGGATTCTTCCAAATTCAAGAGTTGCCAAAGTGAAGTCCTTGTTTCTGAGGCTATACTTTGACCTGTGTTGTAAGCTACTCGCGAAGTTGACGGCGAATTTACTGCCATAGACCAAACTATACATGAGTGAAAGGTTGAGTTTGAGTCGCCGTAACCAGAGAGTATCGAGTACAACCGTCCGGCAGCGTTCTCTGAAGATGGATAACCCAATAAGCTTTTCGTGAATGCACATTGGAGGCTTTCCAGAGTTAGCCTATCAGACTTGCGCATGTGGCCATATATGAACGTGCAGTACTCAAACTGGGGTCGTACGCGTAGTTTATAAAGGTGCAACCGCGCAGCAGGTAGGAAGAATGAGTGTTTAATGTAACCTATCGTCCGTCTGGTTTCAGCGACTAGGAAAGATATATGTTCTGCGAACTTGAGTGAGTTTGAGTAACGCAATCCCAGGTCATGTACTGAGTTGGCGGTTAATATGCTGTGACCGTCCAGCTTTATAGAGCCATTTGGTACGTGACAACCGTGCACAACGATAGTGGATTTATTGGCTGAAAATTTCATCAGCCAATGACATGAGGTCATTCCGTATATTTTCTAAGTAAAATAACGTAGTCACATTTTTTAACTGAATGTGTGAAACGCGCGAAATATCTGTTGCGTCGGTCAGAGTTTCGTGAACTGTGATCACGCTGTTTCTGATCACGTTATTTTTATTAGCAGGTTTTCCGTTTGTGTACTGTTTAATTATTTGCCTTGTATGGCCTGTAATTATCTGCGATGATCGCGTGCAACCCAGCATGGTTCTCACATATGCGTTGAGACACATTTTTATTGTTTTATTTTTCAACTACGGATTCCAACACCGGCTTTATAAGGCGAATGAAATCAAAATCTCGCGATAGTCACGTTCCACAGGCGACATCCTTTTAACCCCATTATTGCAAAGTATTATAGCAACCGCTAGCCAGCGTCATAAACTTTTTTCATCAGACTCGAGAATGTTTATATTGCCTAAGGTCTTTGTCAAAAATTTACATGCACCTCATTCTCCGTGAGACATGTGATCAATCTACACTTTTTTAGTTGACCTGCGAAGCTCTTTCCTTTTCCCACTATATAAATATCCGTTATACGAAGAACATTCCTGTAACAATTCGACACTCAAAACCCCGTTTTTACCAAGTGACTTGCGAGATGTTTAACTTTTAGACTTTCCTGAGCAATCCACGAATTTCTGCACAGGAGCTTGCCCAACCGTTAGCAAAATTTCGGCGCCTCAGCCTTCCTCACCCAAGCCGACTTACTTCAACATTTTCCGACGTCCTTTATACCACTTGATTATGAGATTCCGTTGAAGATGTATTTAGACGTATTCACCAGTATGACCATCAAATATTTGGAAGGCAACATAGCATCACTTGGTTTGAGAAAATATGTGGAACAGGCGAATTTTCTTCTTCCCCAGTTTGTGTGTCAGTTTTGTAAACCGTAATCACTCTCTCTGATTTCGGCTTTTTGCTGACAGATATCACGCTTGTTATGTTTAATAATTATTTGCGCTTTGTGCCGTCCGTAGCTATCTGCAATGATCGTACCCACCCTAACGTGCTTCTCTAATGTGCGCTGAGAAATACACATTATTTTTGTCATCACTATTAGTGAACGAAGAACAAGCGCATACCCACTTGCCTACTGCATAGGTAAAGGAGAAACAACGCACATAAATGCAGGCTGCCCCTTTTTCTTCTTTCTATCGTTTTCTTTCCTCAAAGCGCACCTGTGATGCAGCAACGTCATTCTTGAGATCAGTCTCACGCAAAATAGCACGTTCGCTTAGAATTTAGTGGGTCAGTCAATTAGTGAGCTGGTGGCGAAGTGGGAAGTTTGCGGCTCCTGAGGGCTGCGTATTTCGGTGCGTGTAATCAGGAGTACAAGCATTATAGCACTAAATACAAAAGGTGGTTGCAGTATCCTGTTCGGGACAGAAAGTGATGGCCAACTGTAGACCAGGAACTGAAAACATGGTTTCTGAGGATTATGTGCTCAGAAAGAGCGTTCCATGCATTAAGTACATGCAGCAAGAAAATGCTGTGCGTACATTCCTTTCGACCATATTTTTGTCCATGCTTGAGCGGATGGCTTCCATACGGCCTGCCCTTATCATCAAACAGGAAGTCAGGCGACTAGATTACTGAAGAGGTGGGGAACAGTTCATATCTAAGTCGACAGAACCTGATGAAGGAATATTTTTTTCCGTGAGAGGTGTTTAATAGGGGTTGATTTTTAACCCGCTAAAAGCCTTCGTAGTAGGCAGTTGAACATCTACGAGGTGCGGTTTGGCCTCCTTGAGAAACGGAAGTCACGTCACGAAACTGCTTTTGAGATGTAGTTGCATGTAGCTATTGTCGAAAAGAATGAATCAGGATGAAACAGATTGCCTAAATTGCCGATTGATTGGTGCATGACATACCATATTCAAATCCTGTGGGAGGTTCTGTACATAATGTGTTAATTTAAAAAGGACCATCATACCATAATACCCACTAAGTTGACCGATCTCCAAAACTTGCTAATCACCAAGTGATCATCCTCGCGCTTGAAAGTCATGATGGCGATGAAAGATGGTGTAAAATCTTTAGACTACACAACCAACACCTGCTCCACTCCCACTATTGCTTAAGAGACCCATGCCACTACTCAAATTGCATGCCCGACGGCAATTTTTGACATATAACATGGAATGAACAGCATCAGGATATATTCACTTTCTCCCACCGATATATTCACAAATCAAGTTAGAAAAATAACGAACCATGAGGCTGGGATGGCGAAACTACACAATAAGTACAACGAGCCTACCAAAAGTTTGAACCAGCTAGATCCGATAGTAAGCATTCCAAATGTCTCAAACAGAAACCACCATCACGTAGCCGTTGGGACATTTATTGATACAGTAGCTACAGAGTTACAGAGCGGATACGGTCTGCGAGTAATGTGGTGTTGTGTAGCTCACCCATTATGATATTGTTGTTGCCGGCGGAGAGTTTTCAGTCGGTAATATGAATGAACAGAAGTGTTATTATCTAAGACTTCACAACAATATACAGCAGAAACGCTGCTCATAGTTGCTGCAGTACAAAAGTGAACTGCTTCAGAAGGCAGGAGCAAACCAGGTGTCGCACGAATTTTAAGTCCATAAAAGTGTTCCATGGTAAGACGCCCGTAAGTACCACCGGCAAAGAGTCTTATCCTCGCCGGTGCCAACTCTAGATATATAACCTCTGGACACGTGTACCTTGATAATTTCGTTATACTTACGTTCTAATTCAGTATCCTGTGGAAGTCTCCTACCTAGTAAATTCAGACGTTTCTGAGCCAACCTCTGGTTATCGAGAAGGCTCACAGTGTCAAGCCGCCACGGCAAGCTAATCTACCGATCGTCCTTGAGCTCTACAATACCCACACCTCGTCGATCATCACAAGAACGAACCACCTCTTCGGAAAGTCCGCGCTAGACAAACTCTAGGTCGAACATGTGCTAAACCAATTGTGCTAACTGAGCACCCCTTAAGCAATGAGTTTCAGATTTGCTGTTCGCTGAGCGTGACATGGGACTCTACAAGGTCCAGCACAAGATGGCTTTTACAGCGCGTGGCTGACGCCTGCTTCCTGCCCGCTTGTTCACTACTAAATCTGCCTCCGGCACGTCGCAACTTATTAGTAGCCCGAATCTTTTTCCCCCAACGAGGTGATGCGCAGTGCGGCCATGTGGGGCCACTGCTGAACGTCATCCTCGGATATGGTTTCCGCCCGTTAAACCGGAAAACCCTTGATAGTAAAGGCCTTGTCGACCATGATCTTACTTCCATCATTCAAATATTCGACTTCTAAACTCAGCTCTTCGCATTCGATAGTAACGGTCTTATTCAATGTACGAATGATGAGCGTTCGTTTACATGCCGCAAGCCCTAGTTGCTCGGCTAAAGACTCATCTGAGTGTGGAATCGGACCCGGTACCAAGAACGGCATATGGTTCAACCGTCCCGACTGTCTCAATTAATCAGATAGGCACGAAACCTAGGTGAACCTCTCTCTCATGCAAAGGGGGTGACTCTGCAGCTTGACTTCTGCACTTCCACCTCAGCTCCAGAAGGCGCCGAGTTTGCGTGCATCAGGGTATGATGTCGCCCTCTACATAGAAGCTGTAAACACTGTATACAGACTCTGCAATACTTGGCCGTCTGGTTTGGCAGTAGACAAACGAAGCATTGTTTGCACTTTCTTAGAACCTCGCGTCTCCCTCCCACTTACATGCTTTCGAATCACCGGCATTTCGGCAAACCATGATCGTCACCACATACTGCGCATTGGTTTTGTTTATTTACTACTCCAAGGACGATCGACATACGCAACATCCGTTGAGAATCCTCACGGAGGTGCGCGGTCTCATTTTCACTGATGCGGCCCTGGATTGACCGGGCGAAGAGTTGACCATATAGATTACTAGAAATCGAGATCCGCCTCTCTATAAACTCGAGTAAGCCGTTGAAAATGGGCTCATGATCAGCGTTTATAACAGCTAATTTCGCCCACTTTTATCACAATGAGCGACGAATTGTCTCCACGATACGCAGAAGGTTGGATGGAAAACCCAAGTCAGGCGGGTGGTTCAGTTGAGACAGCGTCAACTGACAACCCTTCATCTGAGTGGCTAGACGTTGAAGACCTTCACTGTCTCCCATGGCGAGTCTCAGGCCGTTAGGCACGTCCTTGGTGATGGTTCGAATAATTTCATGCCGCCTTCCAAACCGTCTTCTCAATATTCCGGTTGCCTCAGCAAATCCTACCATGCCAGGTAGGAATACGCTATGTTCGATGGCTGCCTTAGCTCGACCCTTTCAATAAAAAACAAAAAAGACCATTTCTGTCCTTCGTTACTCAATGTGTTAGCCACGTTAAGTTAAAAATTCAGCATGAAACTGTAGAATTTCATGGGCCATCTTTCAAAGGGTTCTAGCTCGAGTTTCGGCAGGTCCATACTACTAAATAACTTGCGCATACATTGCTCTATGGAGCTCCTTTGGAATTCGCAAGTATAAGGTCTATATGGCGAATCAGATTGGTGGACGTTCGCATCCGTCCTCCCGGTTAGCTACTCAGTCTCACCAAATACAGACCCTTCTTCCAACCTCTTGCGAAATTCTAGTTGTGCCTTTATAAACCCTAGCTACTCTTCTGTTAGATGCACTTCTTCATTGAGGCCGTGATCCATCACCAAATCTCGCCCGAATGAACAACGAGTTTTAGCTGGGACAAAGTTTAGAAGTTTAAGTGCACACTCCGTCTTCTCCGGTGGGACTGCCACCGTCCTTACAGCAGTCCCTGGGCATAGTCCCTGCTTATCTCTGAGGGCCCCAAGCATGCCATAATCATATGATACAGCAGACAATTCAACAACCCTAGACACATCCCCGTGAAGATCACGGAAATCCTTAGAAGAAAAAGGCACAGACAAAGAATGAATTGAGGCAGGAACATCGGAAACATTTCAAAATGTTTTGATATCCTCACCAATATGGGTCACCTGAGGATCACCGCTCAATTGTAGAAGATATGGAACAGAACTAATCTCACTCCAGAGGGAAATATTGCGAACCAATATTTCCCGAGAAAAAACCACAGTCAACAATCTCATTGATCTGACTGTAGATCACGACTGCTCCACGAGTTCTGCGAACCCGCAAGTTACAGCTGGAGACGCCGTTGCGTTGCCGGTCCAGACGAACACTGGAAAAAAAACCACGTCTAGCTCGGATAATGCCAGGCGCGTTCAAGTTTCCACAACGAAACCCACGCCTACTGCTAAGAACTTATCCCTCAACGCTCCACGTCTCTCTCTGTCAACCGCGGCCTTGACTAGTAAAAGTCCTAGAACTAAGGCATCCATATTCAATCAAAACTCTGGAAGCAGCAGCTTTAGTGCTCCTGATAAGGACGCGGCTATTCGAGCAGGGCCATCCACTTCTCATCAGAGGAATCTCTCTCCGTTATATGGAGTAATCGAAAATTCCAACGGCAAATCCAAAACACCTGAACGATGTTCTAAATCAAAAGTAAGACTTGTAAAGTGTTCACCAGTGAACAGTATTTCGGATTTGCAATATAAGGATAAACCGAAAGAACTCACCAGGAGTCACAGATCTGGTTTTAAAAATCACCTTCTAAAAAACAACGCTTTGCATGTAAAACTGCACAATCAGTCTCCCACTGCTTCCAGGCAAACATACTACTATCCTAGGGGTTACGGTTACCACCCATTATCCAATGGTTCCGTAGTAACTCATCCTCCTACCCAAAATTGGAGTGCTACTGGGAACCAGGTTCCCAATATTTATACCCCAGCAAGTACACCACTCCCTGAATATGTCAACAATACAAATGTCCGCCACACCAGTCCTTTTTTAGTGCATCCCCCGATATTTCATCAACCGCCACCTGGCGCCCCTCCACAAGTCCCACTCTGTCATCCCTCCATAATGGCACTCTTCCAGCACTTCCTATCATGGAGTCAAACCTTTACGACATCCACTCAAATATGAGCAGAAACTCGGTACATCCCCTAGATCACGCCTTTCCATTTGGTATTTCGCAACCCACTGCCCCATCTCTCATGAAGTTCTTTAGCAGTTTATCTGCTGTATCTGACAAAAAGAATTTCGTAAGTCTATTACTAATGAACGCAAGATCATTGGTTTGTAAGATGCACTTTTTCAAACCATTTGTCTTTATATCTAATCCCAATATCATACTCGTAACTGAGACGTGGTGCTCTCCTGACACCCCAGACAGTCAGATGAGCATCGTAGGATATCACATGTTCCGCAGGGATCGTCTCACAGGACGAGGAGGTGGATGCATCATTTACCTAAAAGAGCAATTTTCCGCAGTAACACTTGATGATTCTATACTTCATAAACTCGAGGACTCTTTGTGGTTAATGGTCTCTATTGGCTCTCGCGAGCTACTTATAGGATGCATCTACAGACCGCCAAATGCTGCGAGCAATGATTTAACTGACCTTGTGGAGATAATGAATCATGTGTCCAACATGCCTTGTGAACACAAACTAATAGGCGGTGACTTTAACATGCCTAATATCTCCTGGACCTCACTTTCTGCTCCAGCAACACAGGCCGAATTCCTTTCATGCATTCAACTGAATGGTTGGAACCAACATGTCCTAATGCCCACCAGGAAGGGGCATATTTTGGATCTTATATTTACCATAGGCATTCCGTCTACGGAGTTATCTGTTCTACAACAATTCCCTGGAAGCGACCATAATGTTGTCAAATGTCTGTTTGATTTAAATATGGCTACCAAACCGAGAGTTGTATTCTACCGTCCGATCAAATTCATTGATTGGAATGCCTTCTTATCCCTACTAAGATCCTTAAATTGGAATACCTTCTTTCGCACATCGGACCCAAGCATAGCGACCGCAGAATTTATCAGACATCTAACGTTCTGTATCGACGTTTTGGCCCCCATTAAATCAAAACGTGTCGGCTCGTATGTACAAGGTAAAATCCTTACTGCGAAAGAGACCGACAAACTGAAAATGCTTAAGTCGAGGTACGGAAGAACACTAGACTTTTCCCTGGTGATGCGAATGAGTAAAATGTTTGAACACATAGAACGTCAGACGCAACTTCGTCAAATAGACGAAGAGAAACTCGCACTCTGTAGTGAGCAAAGATGTGCGAAACTAGTGCAACTGATGAGACGGAGGAATTCCATGAGGGACCCTGCTATAAGAACTATTACTCTTAAAGACAAAACGGTTGTCGATGACCCTGTAACGATGTGCGAACTCTTCAACTCACATTTCGCTGCCTCTTTTAGCGTAGAAAGCACCCCATTACCTGCTAATATCCCATCAAAATCAGAGAAAGTTTTGAATAATGTTCTAATCGATGTTCGAAGTGTTCGTTTACAGTTAGCTGGCATTAGGCCCTCAATCCATCCTGGACCAGATGGTATCCCACCAATGGTCGTCAAGCAGGCAGGTGAGGATATACCCATCCTCCTACTCAATTTGTTCAACCTATCACTTTTATCCAGCACCTTCCCCCCTCAGTGGAAAACCTCAATCATTATGCCTCGTCACAAGAGTGGTTCAAGGCAGGACGTTAGTAACTATCGTCCCATCAACCACACATCAATCTGCTCGCGAATGTTTGAGAGGATAATAAAGGTGCACATAGTCGAATTCTTAAGGACACAAAACCTTATAAACCCTTCACAGCACGGTTTCCTTAGCAAACGCTCTTGTATGACATGTCAGCTGGAATTCTTGAACCATATATCGACGTCCGTCAATGATGGAAGTGCGGTAATTATCATACTCTTGGACATGCAAAAGGCATTTGATCGTGTGCCTCATAAGCGCCTCTTGATCAAAATAGCATCTTTTGGCATACAAGATCCCTTGTATAGCTGGCTGTCGTCATACCTCGAAGGTCGCACTCAAACAGTCAAAATAGGAGAACACTATTCAACACCAAAACCAGTAACTAGTGGGGTGGTCCAAGGAAGCGTTCTGGGTCCGTTGCTCTTCTTAATGTACATAAATGATCTGTGCGACGTTATTACACATGGCAAGCCCTTTCTGTTTGCTGACGATATCAAAATCGTTTACACATTCCGCCAGGGCAGTAGTATCAATTTCTGTCTACAAGATATACGACAGGACCTAGCCTCCTTGCAGTTGTGGTGCAGAACATGGCTGATGTCGTTCTCAGCAGACAAATCGAACATCCTCACTTATGGTTGTAAAATACCCAATGGCTCCATCTCACTAGATGGTTGTAATATTGATACAGCCACTTCGGTCAGAGATCTTGGAATACGGTACTCAAACTCCTTCAATTTCTCTGAACAAGTATGCTTCCAGGTAGCAAAAACTAAAAGAACAATAGGCTGCATCAAAAAGGCGTTCAGCCTACCAGCTGCGAAGCTGACGCTCTACAAAATGTGTGCTCGGCCTCAACTCGAGTATTGCACCTTCATTTACTGCCATCTACGCAAGTCCGACAGGCTTGTGGTAGAAAACCTTCAACGATCTTTTACCGAAAACTTATCAGGATATTCCTCTTCGCTCACCTAGACAACGTTGTGAAAAACTAGGCATTGATCCACTTCGGCTGCGTAGACTAAAGTTGAACTTGACGCTGCTGTATAAACTCATACATTCGGATGCGATTACCTCAGCGATCACCGTCCACTTACAACACAGCCCTCCATATAGTCTAAGAAATAAGGATTTCACCTTGCCAACCCCGATATCCCGGAAGAATATACGTGCAAACTTCTTCCTAGTAAAGTATTCCTACATTTGGAATAAACTTCCCAGTGAGGTCAGAGCCAGTAACAACATTCAGCGTTTTAAAAAGGGTTTGGACAGCTATCTTACGTTAACAAACACGATGTCCATCTTCAAACTCTCTGTATCACCTCACGACCTTTTTGAGTGTGGTCCGAAAAACATTTAGCCGTCAGATGCGTAATACGTAGACAACCAATCTGCTGTCTAACGCCTGTCGAGAACAGCCCGCCTGAAACGGTTTGTTATATGGCTTACTCACAAGATCATATAGCACTTGGCCTTTGACACCCAACATTATTTTAATGACGTGTTTACTCATGTATATGCAATGCCCAAATTGCTATAAAATATGCACTCGGCACTTAATAATAAGTCCAACAGTACGATGACATGTGAGCTTTAGTTGTCACGCACATTTCATGTGGCCCTCCAAACCGTCGACTCAATTACCCGTTTACCCGAATAAATCTCGAGTGCATAGTAAAATACCACAACGAACAATAGATAGGGTTATATATTCCAGTAATCATAGCAAAAATAATAATATCGAACGAGTTCTTTGTCAAAAATTCCTCATACATATTGCCTGTCATAGTAAATGTTATAACCCCACATTTTCTCATCTAACGTGTGGAATTACGTTCTCCCTACCGATTTCCATTTTATCCATTGAGCGAGGGAATGTTTCTGCGACGGATGGACGCACGGAACTTCGTCGAAGCTGAACGGTTCACGAGATGTTCAACTTTGTGACGTTTTCGAGCAATCGGCGAAATCCTGCGTTGAAATCCGCTTGATTTTGAGATTTTCCGTTATGCCTCGCCAAAGCCGATCTATCTTGACAATTTCCGGACGCCAGTTTTATTCCCTAACAGCAAAAAATTCCAAAGGTGCGGTCAGACACCCTCCCGGAGTGACCTTGAAATATTTGAAAAATCGCTCATCCCACAACCTTGTAAACAGTGAATTAGTGTAACATCCCATTTTTTGAGACTGAATTGGTGAAATAAGCGAACTACCTATTTCTCTGTTGCGTGCGTGAAAGTTCCATAAACTACAGTCGTTTCCTCTTTGACCACGTAATTCTTGCAAGAAACTTCACGTTTTTGCTATTGTTAAATTATTCGTTTATGTATGGTTTGCAAATATCCACAGTGATCGCGCGCAACCAAGCGTGCTTCTCACATATGCGTTGGGAAATATGTATCATTTATAGACAGGCGCAGCAGGCAAGCCCAGTGACAGGTTTGTCTTCGGGGAAGCTTCGACTGATTGGTAATCAGGAAAACCGGAAGCTTTCACCCGGTTGCCAGGTGGATTTGGTTCCCGTCCACGCGGATATATCAAGCACTGTTGGTCCCGGACGTCTAGTGGTTGTTCGAGCAATGCTAAGCCTTATCGCAACGTCTTTCGATATGCTGGATCCAGGATAGCTGCGTCGGTAAGTAACGAGCATCCATAAATTCTGAGCCCGTCGGCCAGCTGATCCCGATCGAAAAGGGAGGGAAGTCGTAATGACAAGCTTCTTAATAATAAGGTGCTAATGTAGAAAGACAACACGATTAACCGAACAGTGGAAGACAAAAACAAACCTCAATGTCAAATCCACCGACTACGCAAGTTCGGGGATTAACGGTTCGCGGAAACACAGTCAAATGTAACAGTCACTTGATGGCGAAGCGGTCAAGCGAAACGAAGGTCCGACAAGGAAATTTACGCCGGAGCGAGTTTCTACAAGCAAACGGTATTCAGATTTAATAACACATCAAAACCCACATTCGCGGGAGAAATGGTTCGGCACTGCGTGACTCTGTTGGGAGTGTCAGACTGCAAGAATTGCTGGTAATCAGTATAAAGAATTCCAAAGTAAGGAGAGAAACCGGTGAGAATGGAATAAATAGGGCAGCGAACGTGGTCATCAACGTTCTTTTACCACAAGACAATCATCAAACACTCGGGAAACCAGCTGCTTCAAAAGTCACTACAAGGGGAAACGTTGTAAAGCCTATATTTCCCTGTTATAGCCCGGTAAGCAACAATAACGAGAAATGGCTAGCACACGAATATGCGAATCACGAACACTTAATGCAGCGCTTCACGATACCCGAAATCACCGAAAGAACATCAAAGACCGTGACCTTTAACCGATAATGTATTTGCTCTCAAACCAAAGGTAACCTGACAGACCAGCGTCCGCACATATATAGTTTTTGAACAGTCTTGGAAGACCCCACTGGAATCAGCCCATTAAAAGTGAAATGGATCAATCAAGGACGGAGGGGAAGCGTGCGCCAGAATTAAGTTTCAGCCCATTGTGGCGCGATAAAATGGGATTCGAATTCATAAATTAATTCCCACGGATATCTCGAAAATAAAATGTTCTTGGGAAAAAGACTTTCCCCACCAACACTTATTAGAGATGAACTCTCGTAACACAGTCAGCATTCTCACTTTTATGACTGTCAACCTCCACTGCTCCACGAATTCTCAAAATCAACACAGTGCAACTGGAAATGCCGCTACGTTGTCCTTCCAGGTGGGTGCTGGAAATCAAACCACGTCTATTTCTGTTGAGGCCAGGCGCGTTAAAGCTTCCGCATCTTAACCCACAGTTACTGCGGGAAATATATCCCATAGTCTCCAACCGATCCCTCCGTCAGCCGAGGTGTTGACTAGATACGGTCCAAGAAATAAGGCACCCAAGTTTATGTGGAGCACTGGGAGCAGCAGCTCGAATCCCCATGTTGAGGACGTGGCTGAACGAGTACAGCTGTTTTCTACTTACCAGGGGCAGTCTCCACCATTAGCTGGCGCTGACTGTGGTCAGAATCGATCAACTTTGTGTTCGGATCACTACGAGCGAAATTGAGAGAGCGATAGCAAAGCGTCCTTCCTGGGGCTTGAACCACCTAGCCTCCACATGCCGCGCATCGGCACTACCAACCAGCCAGCCAACCACAGTCAGGGTTGTGTACAGCTCCAACCTCAATCTCTCCTATACCTATACCCAGTGGTCAAACCACCGTACTCTAGGTCCTGCATATATATATATATGTATATACCATGTATTGATTGCACTCAATATTGTCCGAACATTTAGCACAGCCTTACTCGGGATCTATTCTGTATCAACACTACGAACTCCCACTTGAACTCTCATTTTTTTCTACTTCGTGCCGCATCACTGGATTCTCCACGCCACCGCGTTACTGTCTGGTGTTTGCTGACGGATAAATTCCGTGCTCCGAGTTCATTTGGTTGTGGGTTGTATAATTTGCCAGCAGTTGCTTCTTCATATGCAGAACCAGTTTTGTCCAGTAAACCTTCAATATTTTGACCTGCTCTGTCCCGTATCCACAAGTTCACAGCTGCTCGGATAGACTGTATACAGCAATAAATCCTAACCTACTCAACACATGGAGTGACTGTGAACAGCAACGGCAGATACAATATACCTGAACAGGTCTCAGACAACAGTAAGACTTGTACGTTGCTTATTATGGACGGACATTCTTGGTTTGCAACATGGAGGTGAACCAGATGTCTTTCAGAGGCTCCTCGAATCTGGTTCTTGGGAGCACATTCCAAGAGAAAACTTTTCGTAGGTAAAACTGCACAATTGGCCTCCCACTGCTTTCAAGCTCACTCACAATTACACTGTTTCACGGTTTTCATTCATTCCCCAATAGCTCCTAATCAGCTTACCCAGTAGCACAAGATACGAGTGCTACCGGGAGCCAAATTCCTTATGTCTACACCCCGGCAAGTACGTCACTACCTGGCTGCGTTCCAAACTCAAGTGTTCGCCAAACCCTTTCATTTTAGTGCACCCCTTGATAATTCATTTATCGCCACTGGCCACATCATACCATAATGACACCCTTCCATCACTTCCCATCGTGGAGTCAAACCATTTAGGTACCCACTCAATTATGAGTGGAAGGTTGGTACATTCCTTGAACCAGGCCTTTCCATATTATATGTTGCAACTCACCGCCCCATCTGTCGTGCAGTTCTTCAGCAGGCTGACTATATTTTTAATGAATAAACAAAATATGTTTCTCAATGCGTATGCGAGAAGCACGCTGGGTTATATGCGATCACCGCAAATATTTACAAACGAGACAAAACGAATAATTAAGCAGAAGCACAAAAGTGAAGTCTGCTGTTAAAACGCCGTAGTGAAAAAGCAAATGACTGTAGGTTATGAAACTTTTACGCACGGAACGGAGAAGAAGATAGTCCACTCGTTCAACAGATTTAGTGAGGGAAAAGTGGAATGTTACACTTATATCCTTTTTAGAAGGTTGTGGGGGAGACAATATTCTTAAACAGTTCGAGGCCACTCCTGGAAGAACATCCAAACGCATCTTCAGAGTGCTTCACCATCAGGGGATGAAATTGGCTTCTGGAAAATGTCAAGATAGGTCGGCTTCGGCGACGTAGGGCGGAAAATCCCATATTTCCAGCAAACGATTTGGTGGAGTCCGACGCGGGATTCCCTCGATTGCTCAAAAACGTCAAAAAGTTGAACACCCCGCGAACCGTCAAGCCGAGACGAAGTTCGATGCGTCCATCCATTGTGGAAAAATTTCCTTGCTTAATGGATATTTATGGGCATCAGGAAAAAATGTAATTCCAAACGTAGGATGAGAAAATGTGAAGTGATTGCATTTACTGTGATAAACCATGTGTATGCGGAATTTTTCGACAAGGAATTCATGCGATATTATTACTTTCGCTCTGATCATTGGAATATATAACCCTGTCTACTGGCTGTTGTGGCACTTTATTGTGCACTCAAAATTTATTCGGGCAGAAGGGAAGTTAAGTCGACTGTTTGGAGGGTCGCATGAAATGTGCGTGTGATAACTTAAGCCCACATGACGTCGTTCTGCTGGGTTTATAATTAAGCGCCAAGTTCACATTTCTTAGCAATTTGGGAAATGTATATACATGAATAAACGCATGTCACTAAAATAATTATGGGTTGCAAACGGTTTGGTGAGCGCGCAGTAGGCCAAGTGCTAAGTGATCGTGTGAGTAAACCATATAACAGAACAGTTTCAAGCGGGCTGTTTCGAGGGGAGTTAGATGGCGAGGTGGTTGTCTACGTAATACGCATCTGACGATTAAATGTTTCTCGGACTACACTCGATGTTGTACCGACAAAATAAATTCCATTAATCTACCACGCGTTGACGTAAGATCTTCGATAAACAAGATGCACATGTTTGAAACCTCTGTCATTTCATCTATTCCCATTTTCATTCGTGTCAGTGAGACCTGGCGCCCCCCTGTTATCCCAGGCAGGCAGATGGGCATTAAAATATCTGAGCGTGTTTCTCACAAACGGGTTGAGAAATATACCATTATTATTATTATTATTATTATTATTATTATTATTATTATCCTTATGTGTTTCGTAGAAATCGTCTCGGATGACGGAGTTGTGGATGCAGTGTCTACTTAGAACACTCAATGTGTCTAGTCCTCCTAAATTCGAACATTCGTTGTGGTTAATGTTATATATCGGTTCCTACGGGCCGCCTACATGATGAATCTACAGACCGCCTAATGACATCTGCGATGATTCGACTAGCCTTGTAGAGATAGTGGACCATGCATCAAACATGTCTTGTGGTGACTTCACCATGTCTGATACCTTCTGGACCTCACCGTCAGCCTACCTACACCCTGTAGTCACATTGCAACGACCTGAAAATGACATGGAAGTGTCGGAACACATTTATGATATGCACGCCACTATCCCAAATATTCCGTCCGAATTGCCACAGCCTTCTCACTTTCGGTTCTTCTCCAGCAGTATTTCTTTTCTTGTATGTGCGGGTCTAAAGCTAAGTGTTACGCAAAATAGTGAGTGGGGCATCGCTTACCGTTGCCAGTGACGTCCGTGAAATCATTTGCCAGCGCATTCATCCGAACCGCCTTGCGTGGAGGCACAACATGAAACTCACCTTCAAAGGTATCCTGGTCATCGTGAAGTTACGGTGCTGCTCATGGTCTCGTTTTATTTTTGAACCTCGTAGGTGGACACAGGTTTTGCGTTTGGTGCAACTGAACTAGCATAGTTAATGAAATCATAACGTGCCAGGTGAGGGGGATTGCAACTGCCGGGCGCAGAAAGGGTACTTCTATGTATCAACATTATTCATGTATTTAACATAGAGAGCCAGCTAGTCGTTATCATGTTAACGAGGTCACCACAGTATCCACAGGGCATTCCCATGTGCACATTTTTCTCCCACCTTGGCTGTTTCGCATTGCAAGACGGAAGAGAGGTGTAGTCTGTCGGTAGTCAGGCTGCCTCGGCTACCTCACTGGACTGGTGCATGAAAACTGTGATAGCCCTGAAACTGCAGTTCCATGTCCTGGTGTTTACGTCCTGTAGCTTGGTCACACCCGGATGCGGCATTTTCTAATCCAGTTGATATGCACTGGTACCGTCAACGGTGAAACGGCTAGCAACCGACTTGATTTTTCTTGACGACTTCGAAGCGTTAGTTGCAACATGTATCAGGGGAACGGTCCAGAGGAGTGTGTATGAACTAGACTCAATAAACACGTCGTAATCCACGGTTGTCGCTCTTACGTCGCTTGCATCCTATACACCGGTACGCCATCTGCCACGTGAACTCAACAGTAATCACACTCACATTATTATACACCAAGCGTCCGCTGCCTGATATTTGCTTGAACCAAGCATATAAAAACACCGTAATCCCTCTTATGTACATCTAAACGACTACTAAACTAGCTGAAGCCCGGAAACTCCCGATCCCCCAGGGCACCTTCGAAGCCTTGTAAATAATCCATCACCTAAAATGGAACGGAGGATGAAGTCGGCTTCCCCTGCATCAGGAAGTCAGAATATGTATCGAGGCATATCCCATCAAAGTTGCCTATCGTGCAACACTTATCAACAGGGGGCAGGCAACTATTAATCGAACATCAAAAGCCACTTTACAGGAAGGCGCATTTATGTCGTCACAACATCAACCATATAAGTTATCGCGTGATTCCGCTTTCCATTCTCGGTTTCACGGATATATCCCGCGCAAGGAAACATTCCGCACCACCGGGACACTCACGTCCCCACAATGGTTAAGCATATCGCGAGCTCCTCAAAATTCCTTGGTATTTGAACGAAGAATGACGTCCACTCGAGAGATCCATCCGTTCCCCGCTAAAGTATATGGGTCCCCACCTTGCCCACATCATTACAAAAGAGTCTGCACATTTTCCAGGGACTACCTACATGGAATTGTGTTCAAATTCTTTGCCACTACATCCCCTCTATCCTTCGAGTACCTCTTTCTTGGCATGACCATGGGCATTAGGCCAGTGATCACTTTGGGGATTCCCAATAAATGTAACAAATCAGCTATTTCATCAAATTTTGTAGATCTCACGTACTATCGTCTCAGAAGTAGGTAGCTAAAATTTTCTTCCTGAAGTGGCATTTCTCTTTCTTGTAATGTCTGTTTTGTTCTATTCACATAGTTGACTCATTGTACAATTTAAAATTTGTGTCCAAATGTGTGTGTGGCCTTAAAATCTGTACATTGATAACGCCCTCCTGAGCTTGTTTCTCATGAATGCGTCGGAAAACATACCATTATCATTATTATTCCAATTTGGGCACCGAGTGAAGGACGAACTGATGAACGGTCGACCACAACAAAACGTTTTGAGCCTCGTGATGCTTCGTGTTCCTGGGCAATACCACCGAAATATCACCCGATATTCACTGATGTCTAATTTTATTGCCATGGATATAGTAGCCTAATCGATTCAATGCTAAGAAATAACCAAAAGTTGGTAACACTGAAAGAAGTTGTAGAGGTAACGAGTGTGTGCAGAAGGTATACTTATAAGTAAAAGGAAGAGGTATCCGAAAATTGAGAATGACTCACTGAAAAGTCAAAATCCGCCCAAGGGAAAGACAGCGCCAAGCGGTAGACCTGGACGACGACTGACAGATAATTCCACAAACGACGTGGAATGACGAGCATTCGGCGTTGATAGGTCAACAAACACATGTAGCAAAAAAAGTTTCGCCTGCTATTACTTCACCAGGCTATATATCCACGCAAACGTAGAAGACAGAGACGACGCGCGGTAACTCCCACATTTTGTTGACCAAGACGACCAAATTCACAGAAATGATCGTGTTTTCAAACAAGTGTATAGGTGAAGTTAACGAAACGGTAAATATGAACATATACGAAAGTGAGTTACAAAATATAATTATGGACTGTAGACATTACAATACTCCCTCAACAAAACGTCTGTGGGTTTGAAACGCAAAAAAGAAGAACAGTGAGGAGATAACCAAACCGAACGCTCGGTAACCGTAACACGTACCGCAGTCTGCTAGGTGGTTCGTCCAGTGTACTGACCGTCCTCTACGTGTGGTGCGTTGTTCAAGAACACCAGGAGGCTAAGCTGTGAATAGATGTAATACTGTTGAACGGTATGTACAAAAGTATGCAAAAATGAGTTGCATACTATGATTATGAACTGCGCACACTACAGGGATCATTTTCATCACGCATGATTAGACAGATATACAAAAGTGAAATCTGCCACAAAGTGTGTGGTCATATTATGACGACTGTAAACAGGAGGCATTACGGCGTTTCATCACTACGTGACATAACTACCGCCAAGGCTGGTATTTCGTGTTCTATACGTTACATAAAAACGGGGCAACTAATATACCTCTCGGCTGTAATGTAGTCTTCCGGTGCCAAAATGTCATTAACATCAGACCACACTGACAAACAGTGGTCTGACAACCATGGAGCTTATGGGATGGCAATCCGGGATCGCAGGTGGCGCATATGGACCGGCAAAAATTAAAAAACAAACTGGATGCCATAGCTGAAGTCTGCGGCTGGCGAAAACGTCAATCAAAAATCACCAGTATCATAGGCATCCATGATAAGCAGACGGAACAGTTTTAGCTGAAATGATGCAAGTGAGAATCGGTGTTATCGTCGGTGAAGTAACCAACGCCAAAGTGGGTCAGTAACCATGGGACAATTGAGCATTGACTTTCATACAAATGGCATTCCACGCCCAAGCCAAGTAAGTGAGCAATAATTCTAGTTGAACGCCGGTTGTCACTAATACAGTGGGACGTACTACCCGTGTTTATACCACGCTATATACACCGCAGAGAGAAACAACCGCGTGGAAATGTCAGATATGATAGATTTTAAGAATGGCCATTCGTCTAACGGTTTCTGTCGGAAATACTGACAAAGTCAGATTCTCAACATACAATTCAGATAGATCACTTACTCACAACCGTGGTGGCATAACCTTCGTCAGAAGTCACCTTGATGTTTGATGTGAAATGCAATGTAAACGCAAGTTGGTCGGGAATTACAATATCGTTTATATCCCCCGATCCAGGCAAAACAGAGCACTTTCGCAGGATGGGATCGCGTATTCATCCGGGAAAATGTTGGCTGGAGCGTTCTCAGAACTCAGAATCGACCGCGGAAGCTACTATGATGCATTAGCTGAAAAACACCTGGAATACATTTGTCAACAAATCTGCGGTTGTGAGTAATTTTTAGTTGTGGCGTTTATTCTCACTGCACCAGAACCAATACAAAAAATGAAGTCTCCGAACTACTACGAAATGGACTTCAACATTACACGAAACATACGGAACTCTCGCTTTGCGTCAAAGGTGACCGCTTTTAACGCGTTTTAACATAGAAGCACTCTACGGGCGAACTACAAACGTGTTCAACAACAAAACAACTTAACATTGGGGTGGCTCAAAATAGTGTCCAGGGAGCGTTGCTCTCCCTAGCGTATAAAATAGCCCATGAAATATCACTGAAAGTAACAAACACCTTCTTTTTTGTCGATACCACGGTCGTTTACACATTCCCCTAGCGAAGTAACATTGCTTTCTCTCTACAACTTATACGACATGACCTAGGGTCGTTGCAGTTTTTATGCAGAACATGGCTGATGACGTTCTCACCGAGCAAATCAAACACCATTATCCATGGTTGTCAGTTGCCCATTGGTCCTGTCTCATAAGACGGTTATAATAATGATGCCGTCACTTCCGTTAAAGATCTAGGAATGCGTTACTAAAACTGTTTTGATTTCTCCGAGTAGGTATGTCTTCAGGTAGCAGAAAACAGACGAATCATAAGCTGTATCAAAGGACGTTCGGCCTACCGGCTGCGAGGCCGAGGCTTCATAAATGGTGCTCAACCTCAGCTTGAGTATTGCATATTTATTTACTGCCATCTACACAAATCTGACAAGCTTTTTCCGGAAAACCTTCAGCAATCACTTACAGAAAGCTTGCTAAGATATTCTCTCTTATGCACCTATAGTGAACGATATCGAAACTTGGGTATTGATCCACCTTGGTTGCAAAGATTAAACCAGACTGTGACACATCTTTATAAATTCATACGTTCAGACGCCGTCACCAAAACGTTTTGTGTTCACTGACAACACAGTTCTCCATATGGTCTAGGAACTGAGGGTTGCATCCTACCACCCTACAACCTCGGAAAATGGTACGCGCCAACTTCCTTATCGCAAAATATTCCTCCACTTGTAATCGGTATCCGAATGACTTCAGAGCCGAAAGCAACATCCGCCGTTTTTAAAAGGGTTTGGACAGCCATCTTGCGCTATCAAACACAATACTACCTTCAAACTGTGTATCATCTGATGACCTTTTTGAGTGTGATCCGGAAAACACTTAGCCATCAGCGGCATAGAAAGCACACACCAGTCTCCATTATCGCGCTGCTCGCGGGAACAAACGGGTTAAAAATCTTCGTTTAGTCACTTACACACCTCCTTTTACAACATCCAATCCATTGTATGTAATATCAAGAAAATTTTCATTAACGTGCGTTATTTTGAACGCATTACCCAGATTGCTGGATGACATGAAGTTACCGCCTATTTCTGAATCATATTTCGCGCTATACTACACTTACAACACAGAAATAGGAAGGAACGAATTTTAGTCCATGTGCACACTTTTTCCACATAAATGTACCCATTTTTGATCATCTATTCATCCTGATATTTATCGGGAGTTCCGTGCCTACTGTCCACCAGACACTGATTAACCGCAGTCGACGTTAACGTATTACTGTCTATCATACAAAACACTCCACATAAAAATCTTCGCTCGCGTACAACCTACGCAATCGCACTGGTACCTTAATTGGTCAACTTTATCCCTTACTTCTGCTTTGAACCCTTTCTACTAAATAACTACCTGCTTTTGTGTGTTGTACAACATGAATTTCAGTTTGAACCTCGGCCTTACAACACTAACTGACAGTGAACTTCGGACGAAATTTTGATTACCACGTGGTAATCATTCTAATGTTAGCTGCCGGTCACTCAATTATCCCAAAATACGACAGCATCCATTTGGCAACTATTCATCGCAATAAACATGATCATTGTTTATGTTGTTAAGGTCTGCTGCATTATTTTGAGATTGCTGAAAATCGACTAATGTTGAAAGGTGGCTCTATGTCTTGTTCTAACCCCTAAATAAGCCACATTACTCATCGTTGTTTCAATACTAGTTACTATCACTGTTTCCCTTATCTTTACTTAGTCCGAGATCCTTAAACTTCTGAATGTCAAAGTGGGACCTTTTCGCTTTACAATTTTTTGAGTAACATACGATTTGCAGCGTTTCTCGATATGCGAACTGTCGCCTAGCTCCGAACGAGCCAATGACCATTTGTGTGAGTGAGCTCAGCCCCGATTTATCGTCCACTATTGTTGAACGGTACCTGGTTGTCGATTTTTTATACGGACATTCCTTATGCTTGATTTCTGCGGAGTTACACATTCGAGGCGAGGAATTTAAGTTTCCTCCACATTGATTCAGTTTGAACTGTATTAGCTCCGGTTGTTACGAGCGCTTTCTCATTAACATTTTCAACAATAGGCTACCTCTGTTGTCGACTACTGGAGGAGTCATTTACTGGATCAATAGATTACGCCTAACTCAGTGTGAACTTGAGTCGTCAGCGAACGATTCAATGATCACTCTACATTTTCTCAAGTAGAACTACGTCACTTCCAGCAATCCCACGAGCATCCGTTGCGCGAGGGCATCTTCTGCGACCAGTGGCCGCAAGAAATCTCGTTGTGACCGAATGATTTTGAAAGGTTCCTAGCAGTTGTCGGAGTCTCATGACAGAATCTGCCCAACCGCCCGCAGGATTTTGGGATTTTACGTCCTCCCTCGCCAAAGACCACTCACTTCAACACACCACCGGTGCAGTTTATATCATATGGGGGCAAAACCCCATGAGGATTTATCTATGCGTGCAACATGAAACCAGGAGAACAGACAGATATTATGACTGAAGATGTATTACGCAACAGGCGGCAATACTGGAATATCAGAGAGGATGAGGGTACAAAAGTACAGGGGAGTTACGTTCAAATACAAGTGTCCCGCTTGTTTTTCTGACTGTCGGTTGGTTCGAGATTCTCGTGCACAAGGTTGAAGTATTGGTCTGAAAGGTGAACAAAACAACCGTCTAACGATTACCGCGTCAAATTCGCTCCGTGCGCGCTGACTTGTTTCGGTCGCGTGTTACATTGCTACCCTCTTCGCCGAGCACCTACCCCGGTGCTCCGTCTATGTCTAGCACGTCCGAGACTTCCACTTCCATCCCGACCTCGGGGACGACTGGTGATGGTCCCCGGCCTGTAGTTTGTGTGTATGGTTTTAGCCGATTTTAGTGAACCACAATTGGCTGTCTGTTGATTACTGTTAGGTCACTAATTTGACAGGTTGCATCCGAAAGCATTCACTCGACAACATACGGCCTTTTCCGTTGTTTATACATTTTCATTGTGACTCCCTGGCTCGGAACCGTGTTGTTCAACCACACCGTCTCGCCAAAATTCGGGGGAGCTCCAAATACCTTCTTATCGTAAAAGTCCTTCTGGTGCCTGTGAGATGTCTCCAGATGTGCTCGTGTTATCTGGCGGGCCCGCCGGAGTGTGTCGAGAAGGTTGCTCACGTATTATGCTACAGGAAATTGCAGTTGCTGTGTAACGGGCAACCGGACATCTGGGGGTAATCTCACTTCTCGGCCTGTCCACAGAAACTGTGGGGTTCGGTCACTCGAAGAGTGGATGGCGCTGCGATAGGTTGACAGACATTTCGGTATAGCCAAGTCCCATTCGGGACACTCTTCTCTGCGAAAGACTTGAGGAGATTTTTGAGGGGCCGATTCTTCCTTTCCACTTGCCCATTGCCTTGCGGGTGGTAAGCTGTGGTTCGCGTCTTATCCATTCCAAGTAGCTTACACATTTCGCGAACCAAAGAGCTTTCAAAGCATGAGCCTTGGTCTGAATGGTGTTCGGCTGGGGCTCCCCATAGGCATACCCAGCGATCGACAATGGCTGTTGCTACTAAAGACATACAGTTGTGCAAGCGGGACAGCTTCACACCATTTGGTGAAGTAATCTACCAGAACCAAGATATACCGATTATTTCGGGGTGTCTCAGGCACAGCCTTACAATATCTACACCGACGAACTCGTTAGGATATTCTGCAGCCATAATTTGCAACGGTGCGCGACTTCCTATTTGAGGGCTTCGGAGACTGCCAAATTTCTCGCACGATTGGCATAACAGCCTGACATCTCTCCGTTGATGCGGCCGCCAAAATCGTTGTCGTGGGGCCGCTTCCAACTTGTTCATTCCCGCCTGTCCGAGCTCTATGTCAAAGTCTGTTAGGAGGTCACGTACGGTAGATTGAGGGACCACGATACTTCTCAAGTAAGCGGGTTCGCATTGGATAAATAATACTCCCTCTGCCATCTTGAGCTGTTCCCATAGCGCCCAAAGGCAGCGAGATTCACAACTCTTTTCTTCTATTTCCTTGCTTGTTGGTCTGTCACCATTTTTCTGGCACCTTCCATAGATTAACGCAGTCTCAGGCTCTGTTGCTTGTGCCTGCTGACATCGGCCATATTCTGCACCCTGTAGGTTGATGAACGCCACGTGTTGTCTTGACTGCGCGCAGGACGTTTTGATAATGAGCCAACGTTCGAGTGTCACCTGCTCGGTCTTTGTTCACGTACGAAGTCGCATTCCTGTGGGAACTCCTGCCATCGAGCTAACTACCCCTCTGTGGCCTTGAAGTCTTGTAACTAGCGGAGAGACTGGTGGTCTGTGCGTACAATAAAACTTTTGCGCAGAAGATAATATCTTAAATGTCGCACAACGAATACTGGCGCCCGCATTTTCCTTCTGGTCGTAGAGTAACTTCTCTTGCATTTATTTAAATTCCGGCTACCGTAGGCTATCAATCGTTTCCCGCAGTCTTGTCCACGTTGTTAGAGAACCGCCCCGATTGCAGTGTCGCTTGTATCGGTATCCAGAACAAACTCCCCGGCCTTCGGCGACAGGTCCGGAAAAGCCAGCGCTGGCGCGGTGCACAGAGCTTCGCATAGTGATTTAAAAGCACGGTCATACTCTTCCGTCCACGTGAATTCCTGACCATTTTGTAGTGTTCTGTTCAGGGGAGTGTTAATGTCAGCGGAATCAGCAATGAAGTGGCGATAATAGAAGACTAGCCCTAGGAAGCTTATCGGCTCGTTTGCGTTCTTCGGCGTAGGCCAAGATCGATTTTGTTCCGTCTTTCTTGGGTCTGTGCAGATACCCGCCCCCGAGGTTACACGCCTCAGGAATGTTACCAATTTGAGTAGGAAATTACATTATGAGGGCTTCAGTTTTGAACTGACTTCGACCAGGCGGTCCAGCATTCACCCCAAATTGAGCGTATGCTGACGTTCGGACCTCCCATGGACTATGACATCATCTAGATACACTGGGCATATCCTAGGGATTAATTATTATAATGACTTCTGCATCGAGCGTTGAAATGTCGCAGGTGCGTTTGATATTCCAAAGGGCATAAATTCGAACTCACAGCCCCGACGGTACGGTGAAAGCCGTCTTCGCCCGATCGTTTTCTTCGACCTCCACCTGCAACTAGCCTGATGCCAAGTCTAACGTACTAAAATACGTGGCTCCGCCGATGGCATCAAACAGGTCATTAATTCTTGGTTATGGAAATGCATCTTTCTCTGTCACTCCGTTGAGCTTCCTGTAATCTATGCATAGCCGTAATTCGCCGCCTTTCTTTTTTACCAGGACTATTGGGGCATCCCATGGAGACTTTGAGGGCCGGATCTCGTTCCTGTGTAGAATGTCGTCAACCATCTTACGCACTTCATCCTGAAAGTGAGAAGGTATCCTGCGTGGGGGTATATAGAATGGAGGCGCATCCCCTGTATTAATTCCATGCTTCAAAATGCTTGTACGATCCAACGTTGCTCCATCGCACGCGAACACTTGTGGGCGACTTTTGACCATCGCGATTTGCTGGGAACCCCACTCGATTGGATCATCTGGCCAATTTGACGATTCATTCCGAAAGGGGCGGCAGTGACAGAAAGAGAAGTCGGTTTCTGGTAGAGTTCCAGATATGGGTGTCAAATGAGTGGCGCCGTACGGGTTCATTAGCTGAAGGCTGCGCAAGTCGAGCGTGCACCTCAGACGGTCTAGAAGATCCATCCTCTTTGTAACAGAATGGGAGTTTGGGGCTCACCACAAAACTGTGCTCTATATGGCATCCGGCTATTATAACCGGTGCAAACATTCTGCCCTCCGTTGACATTTGGTCACTGCTGGCCGTAAGGATGCATTGACACCACGGCTTTCGCTTGTAGCCCGAGAGTCTGCGCATTGTGTGTGTGCCGACTACACTTAAGGAAGCTGCGGTGTCTACCAGATCTATAAGTACTATTCCACACATTATTATCCGAACCGTGAGTTCTGCCAGCGGTTTGGAACAGTCGGTAAGATAGTGGACGTAAAATCGACTGTAGGACCTACCAGTTCTGACGTAGCTTCCGGCGGCCTGGTCGACAGTTTTGGAGGCTTGACTATTAGCCTGGAACACAATGTCGCATGGTCCATGCGACTTATTCTACCAAGGTCGCCGTTCGCGGCTACCAGACCGCAAGTGGCTAGGTCCCCGATATCGGTCTGAGCTCATCCTATGCATTTGGGGGCTGTTCCACTGGCTGGTCGCCCGTGCCGAGACGCAATATTGTGCTGGTCGGCCGACGGCTGCCTCGACCCGCTCGAGGTCCCCGACAAACCGCACCGTGTCGCCAAGGTCGCTGGGTGGATGAAGTAGGAAGTCCCTTTATATGTTCGTTGGCCGGATCCCCCTACTAGCTCTTCAAGAATCCGCTTCCGGAGTTCCTCTGTAGTCCCTTTCTTATATCCGCTTTCGGCCAGATGCCGCAGTTTGCGACCAAACGACCGGACGGTTTCCCCCTCCAGCTGTCTACGAACATGGAACTGTTGTCGGTAAACAGTCGAATGTCAGGGGGCGTCCAGTAGACAACATAGTTCGGTAAGCGTCTCATTTGATAGGGGGTGTCCAGAATGTTTGCCTTGACAACAATATCGAAGGTCTCTCTGTTCAGCAAATTCAGAATAAGGTTGTTTTGGCACTCTGCGGGAAAGTTACGGAGACAGGCCTGTACTTGACCTTCCCAACGGGAATAGTGCCTCACACAGTTAACCTGTGGGGATGTGGAATCGATACTTGCACCCCTGTTGTTGTGGGTTTTGTCGACCGTTTGTCTAGGATGTTTGTCGGGGTTTGCATTAGGTGACTGAAGTCTCCGGAGGTGAAAGGAGTGGTTACTTTGCGGATTTCGACATTTTATATCCTGGCAGGGTCACCAAGTTGTAACATGCAACTAGAAAAGCAGACACTTTATGACCGAAGGTGTATTACGCAACAGGCGGCAATACTGGAATATCAGAGAGGATGAGGGTACAAAAGTACAGGGGAGTTACGTTCAAATACAAGTGTCCCGCTTGTTTTTCTGACTGTCGGTTGGTTCGAGATTCTCGTGCACAAGGTTGAAGTATTGGTCTGAAAGGTGAACAAAACAACCGTCTAACGATTACCGCGTCAAATTCGCTCCGTGCGCGCTGACTTGTTTCGGTCGCGTTTTACAGTACGTAGTCATGGATTGACGTCGAACTATTTGGAACATTGACTCACACATGACCTTGTAAGGGGTAAATCAATCTAACATCACATATTTCTGACTGAATTTGTGCTACAAATGAGCTATTTTCCTCCTGTTGCATGCGTCAAACTCTTTCAGTTATAATCTTTTTCCTTCTGATCGTGGCCTTCTATTCTGACAGATCGTAGTACCACTTAATTATTTGTTGATATGTATCGCCTGTAACTATCTGCGATGAGCATGCAAATCCCACCGTTATTCCTACATATGCGTCGAGAAATATACACTATGACTATTATAAGCGGGCGGGCCAATGGTTGTACCTCACGATGGCTCTGCTCAGTCAACTCAACTGGCAGATTCAGTCATGTTGACTCGCCTAATAATTCTTGACATAAACCTCAGGGCATCCAATGTGGTGAGCTATAGAGTTAGCCAATTTCGAATGATGGCAATAGCATCGCGCAGCTTTTACGGCTTCAAATGAGCTTGCATCGAGTCATTTCTCAAGAAAAACATCATTAGCCTTGTAAAGTTTGACGATGAAAGTGACGCTCAGAAGTGTAAAACTTTACCAAACCTTTCCACAGAAAGATGGATACTGGTTACTGCTTTGCTAGTGCAGGTATTTTTCACTGTTGCTTCTCCTCGCATAAAGGGGTTTCGAGCGTGACTTCCTCTGTGCTGCCACAGCTGGAACATCACAACACTTGGTGTTTCTTAACCCTACACCCATGGATTGATACAACACTTACCTTCCTCTAGTCATCTGGGATGATGGCCTTTCAAAGGGCAGGATTACCAAACTGAGTAAAACGCTTTTGAGCACATCGCTAGGAGAACTCAGTGCTCTTGAAACGATACGATCTGGCCCCACCGCCATATCCACGCCTAGTTTGTCTAATCTCTCCTCAACTCCTTCCCCACGTATTTCAGCCTTCACCATCGTGAGTCCTTTTGCAGTCTTTGCGCCGAGAGTACAGCTGCGGTAGCTCCGGAGATTTAACGCGCCAAAGACCGGCGGAACACTTTGATTTGTGTAACTTAAATACTATGGCGTTTCCTTTAGTATCAACAGCGTTAATGAGTTATCTCTGACTGTCTCCTTTGATCTGTACATAGCCAAAGACGGCCCTAAAATACTTATGATAGTTGCCTGACGCTCCATTTATAGTTTGATTAAGGCATTCCATTGCGTTTCACTTCAACCCCACAAGTAATTTGGAAGCTTGTGGCCATCGAGAAGTGGTATTCAGGATTACCTTCTTTTTTGATAGCGGAACATTATGGACTCAGGGTTGGTGCAGACCTCAATTATCCCTCGCTGGATCCTACGGGGTCACTTAGGGTTCAGTGCTTGGCTCTCCTCAGTCTCTCATTTACACCAACTGCCTCCCAGCAACACCATTCTCTAGGTTGACTACCCAAGTCTGAGATGCCAGTGGTTCTAATGCACTACAAACAGGTCTCGACGTGATCAGTGGTCTGGTGATTAACATTTCCTCCTACATGACAGCAAGTGCAAACACGTCAGTTTATTGAATTTCTGACAAGGAGTCCGCGCTTCACAGTGCACTCAACACAGTAGACACCACAAAGATCGAGCTAAAGGAAGATCTTGACATATGCACGTCGTCTAGTTTATGTTTTGCATTCTCTTACGAGATGGTCGCATAAAAGAGTCCGCTAATTTTAAGATGATAAAACGGATCTCCCCAAGCCCAGATGAGAAAGCACTTCCGACGCTTTGCGTGGCTCGTATAGGACGACTGTTTGAACACATCACTCAGGTAGTATGCACCGGCTTGAATGACACCTCGGTGAGCGTGTTCACTGAGGATGTACCAACGTGGTCACTGGACTTGAGTCATGACTTGAGGCACGATTCAGATTTCTTGATGTGTACTCATTAGAATTTTGAAGGCTCCGCGGTAAATCGTTTCTCACGCTTTTTCTTAAACGCAGGACTCATCGAGCCGTTCTTTTTCTTAGAAAGTGGTTGCGGCAAGCGGAATCACATCAAGAAGGCTTACAAACTCAGCCCTCGGAATTTTCACAGGAAGTAGTCCCCGGAAAGTACAGCTCTTTCGAGGTCATCAGTTGTATTTCTATGTGTTACCTTTGAATCCTGACCTTTACTGCTACCTTGGCGTGGTGGTCAGGCTCGCATGCTGTTTTGATCCGGAGGGCTGTGCTGACTAGGACTCCGATCCTTGCGTGTTCAACCCTGTCAGATTGGCCGATGGGGAGCAGCCAGACAAAAAGCAGATGTATGCGTTTGTTGTGCGTGGAGACTGTGTGTTGTGGCTTCGTTAGGAAAGTGCCTGTTTCTGCCTGGACTGACTGTGTGTCTGGTTGCTGGGATCGTGTGTACAGTGATGTTTGATGCTGTCGCGTCTGCGTGTGTGTGTGT
>QNGE01003100.1:34388-73708 GCA_008508345.1 Paragonimus westermani
GGTGACGTGACTATATGGCGTTGCGATGTGTGCGGCCGCGAATGCGCTGGCCATTTGGGGCTAGTAGGTCACCAACGTACTCATAGTGTGGTGGATTGTCAGGCCGGAGGTGCGAGTTTTCGAACGTTCGGCCGAATATCTCAACGTGGGGGAGATACGTTCGAAAACCTGCCGCGATCGGATCAAGGACAACGTGCGCGACCGGGTGAGTCATCGCTCGACTGGATCGGACCAAAGGGTGAGGCAGGGCAGGCGAAATACGACAGACGGCCAGATCGGAGGCGTGGTTTTTCCAACATTTAGAGTAACATCTCGACACGATGTTGGAATACGGTCAAGGCCAACACTGGGTGGATGGCGGAGAGCTCGAACAGCCGGACGAGCCATCGCGCAACGGAATCGGACAAACAGACGAGGAATGGCAAGCGGAAAAGCCTCCGAAAGAAGGCACCGGTCACACAAGTAAACCGGTTAGAAGTGCACACGACGTGTGAACGGAAACCGGGGGGTGCTGCGGGTTGGAATTACGACTCATAAACGAGAGAGCGCGTGTTGCATGTGACTGGCGGTTTGGACAATAAAGATTGTGCTTTATTGGACGCCTTCCCGCTACAATAGTACCCCGTCGGCGAAGAGGCGGCGAGTACGCTAGGCTCAGGTAAGTCATATCAGTATATTTATTCTACTTCTGTAATCACTGCATCGGCCAACATCGTCGTCATTGACAATTAATCCGCTCTTCTTTTCAGAAACTTGAGTGTTTGTGGTCTTCTACCCATTCTTTTCTCCGGCTTTGTTGATGTAATGTATGATGAATGATCTGTCTGGCGTTTCATAGTCCAATGAGAACTTCGCTTTTAATCCCTATCTTCTTCAGGTTGCACTAACCTGCACTCCCATACTGCAACGCTTCTTGTATTACACTTCAAAAATCTCTCTTCTCAGTGTAGATCTCGTCATTGCAGCCTCTCTCTGTTTAGTTTCCGAGAGATAAGAGTTTTCTTTCCTTATTAGCCAATCAAGTGGCTAACCAGCATTGGCCAGCTGGACACAAAGGCCCCACTGACACACCTCCCAGTCTTATTTCTTCGGGTTTACACTGGATACGTGGTGTTGGTGGAACTGCAATTGGTGCAGCGCAAGCCAACTGCCGTGATGGAAAAGCGCAGGCGTCCTTTGGCTTCGGTCACTGTGACAGGCTAATCCGAATCGGATGCCGCCAGCCGTTACCTTTGATTGGTGTAATGTTTGCATTCAACGAAATCCTCGTTGGCTTCCAAACTCTTTGTTCTTGGCACTTGTTGTAATTCTCAAGAGCGGTGTGACACGGAGTATTTTTTGTTGCATTCTTAGTCACCAAATTGTTCTAAATATTATGGCATATGAGCTAGTCAGAACCGGATGGCTTGTGCCTGTATACCCGAACCTGTGTATTTATTGTTGAAATCGCAGAACGAATGGAATCCTCACGGTCATATGGTTCGAGAGGCTGGATATGAACCTGATACTAACCTCAGGTCCTGCTATCTTAATGGAACTGAGCTGAATCAATAAGCAAAAAGAATTTCGAAATGTGGCTTCGTTACGTTAGTGCGTACGTGCACCAAATTAACGTTTCCTCAAGTGTACGCAGAAATACCAAGACGCGAAATGAAAATACAGATAATTGCGAGACCGAAAATATATTATGCGATTGTTACAAATAGTCTCGATCAGCGCTAGGCGACACCGATACGCGAATCAGCTGGGGAGGATCAGGATCCGATCGTCGAGCGTGCGAGCAAGCCGGAAAAAAGCTTGTGTAGCGCTAGGCGCGCATACGCCGACAAGCATGCCAACAAACATACACGACCTCATGCATCAGACAGACGGCAGGCAAAGATCCTTGAGGTCCTATGTACAATGTGAGCTAAGGTTTTACGGAAGATTTCACACATCGCACAGCAGGCAGACCGGGGGTATCTCCAGGTCACTACACAGCCCCCTTCCAGAAGGGTACTGCGAACGCAACCCTTCGATCTACGTGAAGACCAACTGTGGCCAGCCTCCCTTGGCCTAGACTAGTTCAGGTTGCACCAGTCTGCGGTTGGTACTGCGATTCCTAGACGCCGCTGGTGGAGGAGTACTAGTGCCAACAGTTCCTAGCGAGATCCTACTCGAGTGTCCTCTCTTACGGTGTCGAAACGACTTAGGAATTCAGAGTTCGCATGCCGTGGTCCTGGGGGTAACCGTTGTGGTCGCATAACAGTATTCGCGTTGCGAACTTCGCTCGGCTCAGGACGTAAGCGCGTGCACAGAAATAAAAAGCGATAGAGGTAAGGTTGGGTACATGCACAAACGGCAAACTTTCCTAGCGAACGTAAATGCGCGGACATGCGTCGGAACGCTTTTTTTGGTTTTTAAAAAAAGATTTGCTGTTTTTTACGGTTTCCAAAAGCTTTTGCGATTTCGTTTTGTTTTTTCGTATTGCTGGAATAAAACAGGATCTAACGAGTCCTAGTCATCTACCAGACGTGTAGGCCAATGCACCCTACGACCCTAACGTGTTACGGTAGGTGCTGGCGTATCCGGCGGTGTTGTGTTCGAAGATGAGGCGCTCGGACAAGGCTGTTCAAAGGCTGTTGCATGCCTGGCCGCAGGATACACAGGAGCCTTGGAGGCTTCCTCAGTCCTTTCAAAGTAGGCAGGCTTCAGGCGGTCGATGCTAAAGGTGTCCCGAGTGCCCTGGCGCTCGAGTACGTAGAAGCGGTCCTTTCGTTGAAGTACCTTGAATGGACCTTCGTAAGGTCGCTCGAGAGGGCGTCGTGAACCATCCACGCGAACAAACACGTGTGCGCAGTTGTGGAGGTCTTTGGGAACAAACACTTTGCGGTTTTGTTCTCGAGTGTCCGTGACGCGGAGGCGGCGCATATGCAAAGCAAGTTGCTTGGCGTAGGAAGCATCGTATCGGAGTGCGTCTGTGGCGGACGAGAAGTAATCACCAGGAAGACGCAGCGGTTGGCCATAAAGGAGTTTGGCGCTGGAAACGTGAAAGTCGGCCTTGAGGGCTGTGCGGAAGCCGAGTAAACCAATTGGCAGGGCTTCTGTCCAGCGGATTGCGTCGACGGCGGCAAGGGCTGCTTTTAGTTGTCGATGAAAGCATTCGACCATGCCGTTCGCAGCCGGATGGTATGCCGTAGTCCGCGTGCGATGACATCCAAGAGCGTTCAACGTCTCCGCAAGAGAACCGCTTTCGAACTGGGGGCCACGGTCGTTTGTAACCGTGGCCGGGCAACCGCTAGATGCAAACCAACGCTAAACAAATGCGCGTGTTTCGTTTTTTGAGCGGACATCGGGTATAGGGACGGCCTCTTGCAATCGCGTAAAACGGTCTACCATCGTCAAGATATAGGTCATGTCATTCGAAGGTAGCAAAAGACCTACAATATCTATGTGAAGATGCGCGAGTCGAGAGGTGATCGAAGGGTATCGGTCGATCAGGGCCGACACGTGGCGGTGTACCTTAGCTTGTTGACAAGCTAGGCAAGATCACCCATGTGCGAAGATCCTTTTGCATACCGGGCCAGACGCACCTATCGGAAACAAGTTTGGCCGTATCCCGGATGCCAGGATGCGCAATGTTGTGTAGCGTGTCAAACACACGACGTCGTAAGGCTGGAGGTACGATTGGGCGAGGGTGCCCAGCGGAGGTATCGCATAAAATCGTTTTCGGTGCTGTCGGTTGTGGAAGATCCGCGAGGCTCAATGACGAATGCTGGCAGGAAGTGTGGAGATCGTTTTCCGCGCGTTGTGCGTCAGCCATAGCTGACAAGTCGATATTGTCGTGGCCAACAAGTGCTGATACGCGTGACGTTATCAACGCCAGAGACGTGTCGTACGTCTGTGGAGAACTTCGCGATGAAATCAAGGTGGCGCACTTCGCGGGGTAAATGGCGTTCGGAACGATCGTGGAGGGTGTATACCAACCGTTTGTGGTCAGTGAAGATCACAAATTGGCGGCCTTCGAGGGCGTATCGAAAGTGACGAGGAGCTGAGTAAATTGCTGGTAACTCACGATCGAACGTGCTGTACCTCGCTTCGGCGAGTAGCAGGCGTCTGGAGAAAAATGAAAGCGGTATCCAGGTGCCATCGACAAACTGTTGAAGTACGGCACCAACAGCTATGTCGGAAGCGTCTACAGCTATGCTCGCGGTGGCGTTAGCGTCGGAATGGTGAAGCATCACTGCGTCGGCTAGCGCGTCTTTGGTGCGATCGAACGAGTCGACGGCTGCTTCTGACAACTGGACGTTACCGGTGGAACGGCCACGGAGTAAGTCGGTCAGAGGCTGCATGAGTAGCGCGCAATGCGGAATAAAACTGCGGCATTAGTTGACCATACCGTTGAAACGACGGACAGCGGCGAGCGTTGTAGGGCGTGGAAAGTCGCGAATCGCTTGCACCCTGTCAGCTAGCGGCCGGATGCCGTGCTGATCGACATGATGCCCTAAGAACTCGACTGCTGGTTGACCGAAAACGCATTTATCCGCGTTTACAGTGACGTTATACGCTGCAAATCGTTCGAAGAGCAATCGCAGATGATTCTGGTGCTCTTCTTCGGAGGCGCTCGTCATCAAAAGATCATCGATATGGGATGAACAAAGTCGAAACCCCTTGTGACGTCGTCGATAAATCGTTGAAACGTTTGAGCGGCGTTCCGGAGACCAAACGGCATGCGCAGAAATTCGAACAAGCCGAATGGCATAATTACCGCGGTTTTGGCAACGTCGTCTGCGGCAACTGGGATCTGGTGGTAGGCACGAACCAGATCGAGCTTCGAGAACACACGGGTGCCTTTCAGGCTAGCCGTTATGTCCTGTATATGCGGAATAGGGTACCTGTCCGGTACCGTGTCGTTGTTAAGCGCGCGATAATCTCCACATGGGCGCCAGTCTCCTGACATTTTCGGCACCATATGAAGAGGCGAAGCCCAGGGACTATCCGACGGGCGAATGATGCCAAGCTCGAGCATGTGCTCGAACTCGGCGCGCGCCGTCTTCAGCTTATCCGGTGTTGAACGACGGGCTTTAGCGAACACCGGTGGGCCAGTGGTGACGATGTGATGCTGCGTTGCACCATTCACTGGCGGCAGCAAGGTCGGTTGTATGAAGACGGTCGGAAATTGTTCGACAAGAGAAGCGTAAGCAATTGTGATAACCGCGCGATACACGAGACTGATTGGAACCGCGTTGGTTAAAGTCCCAGTAACAGACAAGTTCGTTTTGCGGTCAACTAGCCGGCGGTGTTGTGTGTCGACTGACAGGTCGAAGTGCTCGAGAAAATCGATGCCAATGATAGGCTTTTGGACGTCTGCTACGGTGAAAGGCCTTCGAAAAGTGCGGCGAAGGCCTAAGTTCAATGTGTGAGAACGCTGGCCATAAACGGTGATAGGCGTACCGTTTGCTGCACGTCAGGTTGACTGCGCCCGCATCAGCCGCTCGCGAGAATCCGGTGGGAGAACGCTGATCTCTGCATCAGTGTCGATGAGGTAGCGAACTTCGGACTCGCGGTCTTGGATGAAAAACAGGCGACTACAGGAGCCAGCAACGTCGGTCGCCGCGATGTGCTGGCGGACAAGTTTCCTTGGTACTTTTTGGAGAAGGAGCAGGGACTGCGGCAGAATCGAGCACGGTTACCAAACTGTTGGTGGTACCAGCAGTGGTCGGGGTTGGAACATCCTGTGAGCATTCCTCGTCTCCTGGAAGTCGACCGGGCGGCTCTTTTGTTAGGCTTACGTGAGAGTGAATGCGGGCACGAGCTTCGAGTGCTGAGCGTCTGGATCTGGCGTGTGAGTTCGTTCACACGGTCGGTCAGGAGTGCCAGTGGTTCCGGCGCTGGTTCGGATACTTGAGAGACCTGTTTTCCGTGTCTCCCAGATAAGATCGGCGGTATCAGCCCATTGCGACAGGGCAGCTTGAGGGTTGGCGCTAAGGATATTTTGCATATCCCCATGGAGTCGCTGGATCCATATCTCCTTCAACAATGACTCTTCGAGCTGAGTCGAGCCTGCGAGGCGTTGCATGTGGCGTAGAAGCTGTGAAGGCTTCTGGTCGCATAACACGGTGAAACTCAGCAGCTGGGCAATGCGTTGACGGTCCGAAAAGCAAGTGCGCTTGATAATGGCTTCATTAAGCTGCTTATATGCTTTAACGCAGTCTGGAAGCTCCAAGATGTCGTCTATCTCGTCTACGACATGAGGCGGAGAAGCAGCAGCCATATCCATCCGTGATGATGTTTCTCAACGCAAAAGTGGCTCCTAACTGTGCAAACCAGCTACGAAGACTGTTCTCCCTAAAGGATGCGATAGGGACTGAAAGAGGACTGACGAAAAAGTCTGGCGAGTCAAAAACGCGTTTTTGCATACTTTCGACAGCAGCAGAGAATACATTGAATAAATAAATGGAAAAGTAGCGTTAACTTACGTCAGAAGAACAAAATATTCGTGCTAAAAAGTGAAGATGTACGGGCTCACCAGTTTTAGTGCGTACGTGCACCAAATTAACGTTTCCTCAAGTGTACGCAGAAATACCAAGACGCGAAATGAAAATACAGATAATTGCGAGACCGAAAATATATTATGCGATTGTTACAAATAGTCTCGATCAGCGCTAGGCGACACCGATACGCGAATCAGCTGGGGAGGATCAGGATCCGATCGTCGAGCGTGCGAGCAAGCCGGAAAAAAGCTTGTGTAGCGCTAGGCGCGCATACGCCGACAAGCATGCCAACAAACATACACGACCTCATGCATCAGACAGACGGCAGGCAAAGATCCTTGAGGTCCTATGTACAATGTGAGCTAAGGTTTTACGGAAGATTTCACACATCGCACAGCAGGCAGACCGGGGGTATCTTCAGGTCAGTACATTACAACGCCAAATTTCGAATTAGCCGCATTACACCACTAACCGAAACCTTGGCGCAGACGAGATAATATTTCACGGCGGATGATGTTATCTATCGTCATCGCTCTTCTGGTTCTCTTTGTAAACCTTTTCGTGGGGTGCCTTATTTTGTTTTAGTTCGTTCTTCACTGAACGGTCAGCCATCTCTGTCGTCTAGCGAGGATGAAGAGGACAAGCCGGTCTCCAGATGAGGAAAATCTCGTAGCTGGAAAAGTCATTATAGAGAACCTTCCCCGGCGTTCCGTTGCGACAAGTGATGTCCATAGTTGGCTGAAGAAGTACGGAAATATATTAGGTTAGTAGTGTTCCTGCAGGTGTGAACTAACCATGGTTAGTTCACACCGTTCCTGTGTTTTAATTGGTTTGCTAACATATGGACTGCCCATCTATGTATACTTTTATGACGTGCATTGTGCGTGACGGTAGCCCGAATGATACACTTAGCAGGCTTGTCCAGGTTGTCCGTACAATTAGCTAAGGTCACACTCGTTGGTTCCTTAAGAATACGTTCCAGTATGGGCTTTGCGGCGTCAGTAATCCATGAAACCACCAGGGTACGGCTGTTTCAATCACCGCATAGTTTCCACTTATGTCCGGCCCCTTGTTCACCTCAGAACAAGCGCATTCCAGCGGTAGACTACAGCTGTCTTCTGTGTGGTTTGATTCCTGGGAGCCCACTGGTGTCCGCATGTGTCATTGCTTTCGGGATATTTGGAGCTCAGCTTCGAACTATCCTCGCAGTATTGCGTACACCAGTAACGACAGCAGTGCATATATTTCGTGATATTGAAGTCCCCGCAACTTTTGTGTAGTACGAAGCAGCCATCTCGAATGGTACATATTGTCAATGGATCAATGTATTGTTCCCCAGTGAACCCTAAAGTGTAACATAACTTAAGCCTGCAGTTTTGTATTGCTCAGTTCGCACTTGTCTCATCGGCGTGTTCTGTCACGTGGGCGGTTTGTTCACAGTGTACATTAGGATCCCTCGTCTGGCTTGATTTTGACGGTCTGTTCGCCCGTGCCTCCTGTTTGTTCGTCCACACATCCCCGTCCAAACGATAGTTTGTTTTCAAGCAACATGATTTAAGCGCAAATGGCTGTGAAATGCGCAGCACCCTCCAACGGGTGTATCGCTGGGACTCATAGAACCGTTACCTTATGGTGCAATGTTCTTCCAAGCATTGGGCTGCAAAGACCATCAGGCGCCCGATTGAAGTCTCGCAATTGTTGGTGCACTGTACACGGATACCATGTATGCTTTCCAACCGTTTTCTTTTGCGAGGTTCGCCACCGAGTAATGCATTTCAATCACCCACTAGCGCGTTGTCTGAGTATTTGTTCTATTTCGGAAGGTCTTCATTGAACGCGTTCTTGATGGCGTCTGTCCGTTGGGGTCTTCCGCCGCTTTCGTAAACTCAACACTTTCGTGACCGGTGCTATGAGTTCTTTCGAATAAGTCAAGATTTTTCGATCGTTTTGGTACTCCGGCAGTCAGAGTCAACCTTTGGGTGACTTGAACGTTTTTGTTCCTGAGGCGCTGCTTCTAATCCCCTTCCTTAATCAGAAACAGCAGTGGTTCATTCATGAAAATAGTCTTATGCTTTCTTTTTTGTTTCTTACTACAAAAGCACTCAGGAAAGCAAAACAACCTTGAAGCCGTCATGTCGCATTTCACCTTCGAGTTTTATCAACGCAGTAGCAGGTATCAGTGCAGGGCTTGGCCTACTGGTTTGTATTTTTCTAAGATATGGGCCATAGTGCCTTGGAAGAATTGTTGCTTTTCGGCTAGTCGCTTTGAAAAAGAAACTACAATCTGGCATCCTCGTTTGCTGGACTTTTATCTGATAGTGTGCCGACTCAGTCCGCAATTCCCCGCTGTAATTCATCATCATCATCACAGACAGCAATACATTAGTGGTTAACACTAATGCTTAACTGCCACACAACCATGTACGTATGAGCTGTATGTGGGCCATTTTTGTTCGTGTGCATTCTGGACCTTTTGTGACATGTTTCGCTCTAACGCCAGGACTGCCAACTACAGTCGTCCTATCTGGTTCGCTGTCATGCGTGGCACTTGTTTGCAATATACAATAGCAGCCCCTGTGGTCTGGTTTTGGACTCGTTTCCAGTAGGTAGTGATACGTCTTCTCGAGTTGGGCCAGACGTTTGAGCGCGTAGGGAGTAGGTCGGTCTAGTAGATCGACGTAGTGTTTTCCCAATTCACGGAAAAGTGAAATCTGATTGTTCCAGTGTCGAACATTCTGGCCGTCACGATACTTTGTTGATTCTCACCATCTCGCTAGGCTGACACTAGACGGACTGCAATTCCCACCGTGACTGATATTGTACCGGGCACCATCAGTCAGGCACTAAATTTTTTGTTATAGAAACCAACTGGCGGTTACCGTTTCCCTGGACGTGTTCCATGATCTTACCGTTCGATCAAGTTCGTATGTGTCCAGTTCAAAAAAGTTTTCACTACTTCCGCTAATTAGTTTTACTGACCTATTGACAGCTCGGTCAAACGACGGAGACCTTCACGTTGTTGACCACTCTATCTCCTACAGCTTCCAAGCTAATCATGTGGGTCACGAAGATTCCAAATTAAAAGGAAAACGCAACCTACCTTCCATAACTGCCCTCATTTCTAGTTCATATTTTGACCAGTTCACACCTTGCTTTAGCGAACTGAGGCTAGCAAACAGACGTGTGGCTTGGCGAAGGTTAAGTTGATGTTCACAGTACATAAGCCATTGGTTCAATCAATCGCTTCCGCCATTGGTCTGACTTAAAAACATTGGGACATGAACCATCCCTCATCGCAACAGTGATTTACAATAGCCCACACCTAGAACAGCTTACCTTCTGCACCAGTCAATGAAGAGGTTAGACAGAATTGGAAATGTAAACATAGTCACGTGGTTGCAGCACATTGCCGTCAAGGGAAGCCTTTCCCAACCCGCAATCTGGAGGTTCACAACGACTCCAACCGAGCAGACGAAACCTGTCGACTGTACTCAGTGCAACACTCAGAGTCGTCATGTTTCGTGACCACGTTGTTGTCTGACCACCGCGCGGTTTTAGTCGACTATTGGTGGTCTCACTGAATGACGTACGGTGTGCGAACGATCAGCTGGTATGCGGAGGACGTGATCCAAGTACCGTGGACTGTGTCACCTGATTACTTGACCAGTTGATAGTGTGTCTCGAGCGTTCCAAAACACGCGCTGGGCCACGTCACAATCCCGCTCAGTGGGAGGTAACTAGTGGAAACAACGATGGGCACACATCATGTTTGTTGGTGTTGTGAACAGCTCTCGTTCCCGAACCAAAAGGACGCATACAGGCTTCCCTTTTCAACATCAACCGGACCTCTTTTCAGCGTTACAGGTGGCGCCGGCTGATAAGGACAAGACGTGCCTTCACTGTTCTTGCTGGTATTTCGCCAGATGTAGTATAGGCTAACAAGGTAGCGTTACCCACGCGTACGAAACTATCCACCGTGTCAAGCCAACTTCCTTCAATAAAGAGCGTGAGAGTGAGAACGTCCTAGGCGTGAGTGAACACTGCATTTCGAAGGTGTAAGGCGCATCCCATAGAAACCAGTCCAACCAATCGTCCTGTCTAGCATGGTCTGTGGAAATGGGGAGTCAAGACGGCATCGCGGGAACATTTTATATTGGGCTATCTCGTGTCAAATGGGAACTGATCGCCGAGATGTTTGGATTCCTCAAGTACACTTTCCAGGGTGTTATCCGTGACAGAATCGTTCAAGAACTGAAGGATCGCACACTGCAGGCGACCCTAACTAGGGACGGTTGTCCGAAAGTTTTCACCCCGCTTGTTGTTTGAATGTACCACTGTCTCAATGTTTCATCGTGCTTCTCTGAAACTCCTTTGCGGAGGGGACGGTTCCGAGAAACGGATCAACCACCGAAGACAGTCCATAGGTACTGGAAGACCGCAACCGTCAACTGCGGTTGTGGAACCCCGTGAACCCTTCCATGGAGAGACTGATACGCTTTGCATTTTTGCATCCTTTCTGTGTTTCCGGACCGTATTCCACTCAGGTGTGGCCTCCCTGATTTTGCGTATTTGACAAACGCCAATTGTGCATGGTTGTTTGTGTATGATGAAACGGCCATGTGGGCAAAGTGTCTGTCGGATAGCGGATCTTCAGGGATAACCACATGATCATTTGCGTGTTCAGCGCGGTCTCTTGTCGATTTCTCTGGTTTGGACACTTTCTTCTGGGCCACACCTTCGTCCAGTTTCCATATCCTTATTTGCACGGATCCCAGTCTTCTGAGAAACGCTACGCGGCAATCAGAACACTGTCTAGCACTGATGTTGAAGTTTACCTTCGTTGGATTAGCGTGTTTCTGATTATGCGCACAGGCGAATATTGTTCAGTGTTGTCTGTGTTGGAAGCTGATCATAACTTTCCTTTGTTTCACGCCTTGTATATTTTCTCTTCGAATTTTCATATTTCTGAGAGGCTCGAAGCTAGGCTGCCAGCCAGTGTTTCGCATTTATGCAGTCACATTCCGTGTCTTTTATTTCTCAGCCCACCAATGAATTGAGCTTTTAAAGGCAGTTAAATATCAACAGTTGACACGGTCGTTCGTGAATTTTTGTATTCCATTTAGGGGATTCGATTAGCCATTCAGAAGTTATCGCGTACCCCATTTCACGACCTCTGATCTTCACTTTTGCTACCAGATCGTTGTAACCTAACACTTGAGCGTATTTGTGTCACACTGATATCTTCCCGATTGACCGGAGGAATTCCCTCGCTGAATTTAGCTCATCCAACCTACCTAATGGAAGTGATCGTGTGTTTTGGTTTCTCTCTTATGTCGGTGGCAGTTGCGTGATCCACTCGCGTTAGGGGGTTGCTTTGTCAGTAAGCGCAATGGAGAAAATTTTTTACGCATTAGATCTTTCGCTTTACTACCCGACGAAACCGTTTCAGCATGTTTAGACTGCGCGTTCGCATAGTGTGCATTTCTCAAACCTGCCTTTTGAATGGTCTGGAGCGGAAAGTTAATGAGGTTGAAAAGATGTTTTACTGGTGACACGCCACTGGCGTAATTCAGTGGTTCCTTCCAGTGCGCTCATCCGTCCTTGCCAGACGAGTAGCCGGCATGGCTTTTCCGTCGGGACCTTGGCATCAGGTTATTCTCTTTCCTCCTACACTATCTCTTCCGATCCGATCTGGTTTGTGTTGTTGTTCCCGAACCGTTTCTAGTTTATCCGTTTGAATTCCTATGCTCTGAGCTTTACGCAGTCGTTTGCCTCATTCAGCGTACTCTACGTGAGCGCAAAGCGAGATAGGCAGCTAAACAGGCTACTTACAATAATGCGGTGTCATGTTGGTTGGCGGCATCCGATTCGGATTAGCCTGTCACAGTGACCGAAGCCAAAGGACGCCTGCGCTTTTCCATCACGGCAGTTGGCTTGCGCTGCACCAATTGCAGTTCCACCAACACCACGTATCCAGTGTAAACCCGAAGAAATAAGACTGGGAGGTGTGTCAGTGGGGCCTTTGTGTCCAGCTGGCCAATGCTGGTTAGCCACTTGATTGGCTAATAAGGAAAGAAAACTCTTATCTCTCGGAAACTAAACAGAGAGAGGCTGCAATGACGAGATCTACACTGAGAAGAGAGATTTTTGAAGTGTAATACAAGAAGCGTTGCAGTATGGGAGTGCAGGTTAGTGCAACCTGAAGAAGATAGGGATTAAAAGCGAAGTTCTCATTGGACTATGAAACGCCAGACAGATCATTCATCATACATTACATCAACAAAGCCGGAGAAAAGAATGGGTAGAAGACCACAAACACTCAAGTTTCTGAAAAGAAGAGCGGATTAATTGTCAATGACGACGATGTTGGCCGATGCAGTGATTACAGAAGTAGAATAAATATACTGATATGACTTACCTGAGCCTAGCGTACTCGCCGCCTCTTCGCCGACGGGGTACTATTGTAGCGGGAAGGCGTCCAATAAAGCACAATCTTTATTGTCCAAACCGCCAGTCACATGCAACACGCGCTCTCTCGTTTATGAGTCGTAATTCCAACCCGCAGCACCCCCCGGTTTCCGTTCACACGTCGTGTGCACTTCTAACCGGTTTACTTGTGTGACCGGTGCCTTCTTTCGGAGGCTTTTCCGCTTGCCATTCCTCGTCTGTTTGTCCGATTCCGCTGTGCGATGGCTCGTCCGGCTGTTCGAGCTCTCCGCCATCCACCCAGTGTTGGCCTTGACCGTATTCCAACATCGTGTCGAGATGTTACTCTAAATGTTGGAAAAACCACGCCTCCGATCTGGCCGTCTGTCGTATTTCGCCTGCCCTGCCTCACCCTTTGGTCCGATCCAGTCGAGCGATGACTCACCCGGTCGCGCACGTTGTCCTTGATCCGATCGCGGCAGGTTTTCGAACGTATCTCCCCCACGTTGAGATATTCGGCCGAACGTTCGAAAACTCGCACCTCCGGCCTGACAATCCACCACACTATGAGTACGTTGGTGACCTACTAGCCCCAAATGGCCAGCGCATTCGCGGCCGCACACATCGCAACGCCATATAGTCACGTCACCAAACTTACCAAACACCGTCCACTGTGTAATGTTACGTGTGTTTTCAAACGCTCGCTGAGTCGGGTGTGACCACAACGGCTTGGATGTCACGGAGAAAATAAATCCTTGGTCCTTATGTTGGAAAATTTGGAAAGGCTGTTGCCCTAATTTGGTACTCCGTGCTTCGAGTGACACTTCCTGTGGAATCTCCGAATAGAAGGCATTAGCATTAGCGGCGATCGCTCCACCACTGACGGTAAGTTTGTATTTCGTCAGCGACTTCTTAGTTGCTTTGGTTAGTTTACTTTGTTTTTGCACTAGCGTGTCAGGCAACGTTCGCCGTCTGGCTGGCTACAGGGATGATTCTAATCATCTAAGTTGCCAGTAATCATGCCCGTTTTATTTGACGATCACAAGATTCTTGAGCCTCAGAATGTGGCAGTGTGGGACACGGAGTGTATACAGTGTAGACCTTGGGGTGTTTCGCTCAACAGAAGAGCTGTCAATTTTATTCGTGGTTCTTGAGTGTTGGTCTATTTTGTCACTCATTTCCTGGTTTGGCAACCCGCTGCTATCTGCCTCACGTGGTAATAATCACCCTGTGTGTGATCCGGACGGGTGTCCAAGATTTTTCTGAGTAGCCTTGTGACAGTAACATGTCATTTACATTGTTTCTGCGAACAGTAATTAATTTGGCAAGAAACCACGTACTTTGAAGGTTTTATCGTAGGCATGCATGCTTGTAAACCGAGTGCGTTTACATTTTTGTGGTGTCGGTTTTTCTTGGTTGCACTTGGATGCTAAATTGTGCTTTTCCTCTGTTTTCGGTAGAAATCGCCATATACAAAGACTGCATTGTGGTCCAATTTGGCTCCGATCTCGAGGCTGCCGGAGCGGTTCAGTGCGAAGACGGTGCACAGTTTTTTGGTTCAATTGTGTCAATCAAACACATAGAACCATCTGTTTTGGGCGCTCTTCGTAGATCAGGCGCGCCTATCGATCGTTTTACTGCTGCCGGCAGGCGATATCCACCTTCGGGTGGTCGCGATCGTGACAGGGAGCGTGAGAGAGACCGTGAACGCGAGGCTGATCGAGAACGATTCAGAGATAGAGAACGTGATCGCGGGCGTACTCGCGACCGTGACCTATCTCCACGTAGCAGATATCATGATGGAAATGCTTCTTTTGACCGTCGCAAAAGACGAGATGATTTGTCTCCGCGAAGACGTTCAAGAAGCCCTGTGTACGTTTTAGTTTTGCTTTAAAACGCCCCAGAGTTTTTCGTTTACTCTACTGGCCGTCGTATTTTTTTTATCTCTGTGGCCCTAATCTCAGGACGCCATTCGGCTACGAATGCCTAGAATTTTAAAGACTACTGAAGATTCAACTCCAGTTTGTCAGTCCTCCTTCTGATTACACAGGCTTATTAAACAATAGTTTGTGGTGAGCGTTCATTTTTGCGATGTGATGTCGATATTTGCGATGATGAGGGGTCAATGACTAATATACCAGCTCACATGTGCAGCCCACCTATCTTGGATGGCTTTGAAGATGTGGCTGTTGATGCCGGTATTTTTCGACTGACTATTATTAGCAGGTGACAGAGCACTATTGAATTCGGTTGGTCTGCATGACACTTCAGGCTTTCTGCACTGTCCGATAATTCCTCAATCTGGTTTGCAACGTGCATGACACTGATGTTTGAGCAAAAACGTCTCATGATGATGAGTCCGACTTTCGTACTGGTACAAATGCAGTCCTATACTTTGGCCTCATTTCCTATGATCCTAAAGAGATGGATTTTCAGAATGAACCACTTATGTTCACTAGCGACGTGCCCACATCCTGTTACTGTGTGTTGCGATGTTGCAGGTCGATATGTTCGATGTGGTTGGTTTAGTTTCAGTCACTGCGAAGAGACTCCCTTACATTTAACACGAGAATGGTCGCTATAGTATATCTCTCTGGAACGGCGAACCACAAGGGTATCCTTTTTCGCTACAGGCCTAGTCTCATTTATTTAACGTGACACGTGTAATCGACCGCTGGTGCCATTGAATACTTGAGTCAAACAGGGTTTTCGTGTTATGTTGAAAAAGGTAGTAGAGGGAGCTAGACAATGACAGTTTCTCTTGTCTCATTTTCAGGATTTGGTTGATATATTAGCCCATTGTATCCTGTGCTCCGCTGACGTAGTATAAGATTACGATTCCGTTCATCCGGCCTAGTGTGCTGTTACATCATCGTAGCATAGACTGGAGCACAATTAATTAGTCAGACAACGGTGCGAATGGTTGATTCATTGCTGTTTAGTGGTGTTAATGATGGTGAACAATTGGGATAATCAAAAAGGGCTTTTAACTAGCAAGTTGAATTTCCGTGTGCGTTGGTCAGCCAATTATGGATGAATTTCGGCATTGTCTTCATTCAGATTTGCCCAACAGGATATCCAGATAGAGATACCACCCACGCCACGAAGTCCAGTGTTAAACAGCAGGTAAATTCACTCTGCCGCCAAATTTGTATATTTGACGTCCAAAGCATTCCATAGACTACACATCCTCCATTTTACCTCTAAGTTGGGGTTGCTACTCCCGTGACTGTGTGCAACTTGGACACCGATACCAACCACTTGTGCGTTACTGCTGTGGGTGATAGCGCTGGTGTTGTGTTTTCTGGTATTCAGTGCGGTTTTGCCTGTCGTTTCTGCATCACAACGCACGTTGCCATGTGGCGTACTAGATCACAGGTAAGCTGTGTATAGTCGGATTACTTTGATCCATATTGAAGCAGTCGTTTCATCGTAAGTTCGTATCCACGGCCGTGTACATAGATGTCGATATTTTCATAGCATCTGCCGCAGAGTCACTAAATGTGAGAATTTGTTTCGTTTTATTGTTGCTAATGCATCGGTAATCTTTTGGACGAACTGAACTATCGTCTACAACTACATATTCAAAAAGTTTCCCGCCGGTGGCCGTTGTTTTCCGACCAGTCTGACACCTACCGTCTTCAGTGTAAAGGTTTCGCGAGATCTGGCAGTTTACCAGTGCACACGACTTGAATCCAACAAATTTCAAAGATACACTTAGTTCTAACTCCCTCGCTTCTCATGAGCATGGGTTAATCCGAGACTGTTGGTTTATTTTGATCAGCTCTTGTTAGCATCTTATACGTCTACCAAATCCATTGTTGTGTGAAAGCCGCTTACCACCTCTTCATCCAAGCGTTGACACTCGAGTCGGCTTCTTGTTTCAGGGGGCAGCGTGGAGATCGTCGACATGTTCATCCGCTAAACTGGTTGTCAGAAGTAGCTGGAACTAATGCTACCGCGTAAGTCGTTTGTTTAGTAGTTTGTTTATCAGTTGAAGGGGTTATCCTAACTCGGACAACAGTTGTTAGAAACGTTCAGATGGTTAGTCATGCTGATGAGTTACGTGTTGTTAGGTATGACCACACTTTTGTATCTGACGGAGTTATTGGGTTGCGTTCATCACGTGATTTGAAAACTGCTTATCGTAATGAGTCGTGGCTGAGTGGTACTATTGTGATCGCAGCTCGTTAATCACTTTCATCCAACGGAAATGACATTTAACTGCGATGGTGGTGTGGTTGAGTACCTTACGACCATTTTTCTCAGTCGATTTTATCTTTGTCAGGTTTTACTCAACTTTTCCGCGCTGTCCTTTGCAAGCGGTTTACGTGCAAGACAGGTATATATTCGTTTGCTGTTCAGATCACGAAAAGTGCAAATCTAGGTTCCATCGCAGGTGGCTGGAAGTCACTTTTATCTGTCTTTGAACATTATTTATTTGTTGTTTTTCTCTCGTTTTTACCTATTTAGCCCGCTTAATGGAGCGACGACAGATGTTGTTAAAGCGGCTCCTGCTCCGGCGGCTCCCATTCGGGCTCCACCTCCGTATACAATAGCAATTGTCGCGGTTCAACACGACCTGGTTCCTTATGCTGAGACTCTAGAAAAACGTATTTCGACGGGCCTTCGCGTACCGGATAATCAACAGTCAGCTGTTCTACGTACTCACATAGTTGTTCTTCTGTCTGCTGACCACCTAACGCCTTGTCTGGCCGACCTCACCAGAGATCGTGTACCGTTTGCTATTATTTGCACAACTACTAATTGGACGCATGGTTCTTGCACACTCCGGATCCTTTATGTACCGACGCAGCAAGGTGAGGTTATCTGGGCTGTTTTGAGCTATATTATATTTCAGTTTTCGTAAACTATACGTATATTTATTAATTGTGTAAACAAATACGTTTCTTTAAATTTAGAGCACCGAAACATGCCTCTGGACGATGCTCTGACTCTGCTGCAGAAGGAATATGAGACCTATCTGGCATCAGAAAACTTTTCTCCTGCTCTAAAGACAGTACCTGTGACCCAGTTAACCACTGTACCGAGTCCTGTTCCCATCGACGATGATCATACTTTTCTAGCACCTAGTCGTCAGTTGACAACTCTGCTTCGCATGCTGGCTGATTCGCGTATACTGAGTATTGGTGAACTTGATGAGATAGCAGCATTTGTTCAGGAACGCAAGCGTCGTCTGGAAGGTCGTCGTATGGAAGTATCCTCATGTGAGTTACGGCAGACTGGTCTGTCCATATTATTCAGTCTAGTTATTAGTGAGCTTCAGTTTTCAGAAAGCAGTGCGTAGGTATCCTTATACATACGTCGAAACTTCACATCATTACCATAATGTCCGATCTACAAAAAATCGTAAAACATTTTGACTTAGAAAAGATGTTAAAAGAGTACGAATGGGGTCAATTGAGCATGTCTTAACGGTGGTCTCACTTCCGGAGGTGTTGATTGCACGTATGCGTAAGCTGCTGAGGCGAAGGCGTCACTGTTTACGATCGTCATTCCTCACAACCGTCGCAAACGACCAACTGGACGCATGAATGACTACTCTAATCAGTGTACTTAGCATGCTCGTTGTAGTACCACCTTTCGTTCTGAATTTGTCCACGGGTTTGTTATGCGTGCTCACGTGTACTGCTACGTCTGTTGTCAAAAACGATGTACAAACGTCCGGGAAAACAGTAAAAATGGACAAATGCTGACCTGACGCATTTTGTTCTTAACTGAAGCGGATTATCGTCGCGCGAATTGCTCTGTTGTTCTGACGTACTGGGATCAAGACCGATTAAGGCCCATTTTATATCCATCTCAGATGTACTCTCGAACGAAGAAGATAGCTTACTTATGTAAACACAGGATTTGTGATTAAAAAGTTCAACAGAAAACGATAATTTATGGTGTGGTGGTGATCAGCAGTACACTTATTGTCTAATCATTTGAGGACTCTTCGAAGCTCCAATGTCATTGATTTAATTTCATAGAAGTGATTCATGTTTCACGCGACTGCGTGTTAGCTGTTGATATGTGATAGTCCGTAAGCAGTTATGCTCTCAGGACCACGGAGGTGACCAGTGATCATATACTACTCATTTTGACCCATGTCTGGTTTGCTGCAGGTTTAGAAAGAAGGATTTCAAACCGATCACGCGTCAATCGCGAGATAACTAATACCAAAATGGATCGCTTCATGATGGACAAATTTGTCATGCTGTCCACCGGCGACGCGATTACAGTACTTAGTAACTTCGTCGGTAAATGTTCATAGTAGCTCTGCTGAATGACTTGGCAGACACTGAACACACATTAGGGTGATTGGGTAATGAAGCCTTATTATGAGATTTTCAGGCTTCTAGTATGGCTTCTTAACTCAACTGTTGGAGCACGTGCAACGCAGAGGCGTGCGGTTCATGTCACTGATTCGATTCGTAGTTAAAAGTGGTACTCTAGACCATTATTAATTTATAGCAACACTCTTCTAGGACGTGCCATTTGAAAGCTTTTCTAGGGGAGAACACGAGTGTGAAATTATCATCGGTTGTGTGACCACGGTTTTAGGTATGAGTTGTTAAAGTGTTTTGACTTAACATACAATTCAAATTCAAAAACAAGGTACAACGACAACTTAGGCTGTATTTCGATGCACCTCAATTGGTTGACGTGAATAGTCTTTTCAGCCCTAACTTAGATCTTCTTGCGATTATCTTGGTGAACACGAACAAGTGAGCTGTGTGTCGGGTAGATTACTTGAAACTAAAAGATCTCTTTTAACCCTTGCCAAAGAACGTTTGCCACCACTTTGTTTCATTAACTCACATGCACCGCATGCTGTCAGCCTGTCCAAGGTTAGTTGATAGCTTTTGCCGAACATGGCCAATTCTTAGGTGTGTCGGACTCGAATTGAACACACCACTGACTGAGCAGTGCTTTGGAGAGTACTGAAGGCATGGTGAATTTATCTAATCGGAGCGTTTAACAGCTCCGATTAGGATTTCAAGCTGTGTTGCTCGTTGAAACGAGGTAAGCTAAATAGTGACTATACTACTGTGGGTTTTTTTGTTGCCTGGATTTTGAAAACACCCTGTTCTCAGCTCATCTGCAGCATGCTGCTACTACTACGTAACCTACAAGCTCGTTTGGGACAACTTCTGTGTGGTGTGGTATAGGCACTACCTAAGACGGCGTTGCGACATTCTTCATGTTTCATATCGATGGGCACAGTCAAAGGAGTGCCGCTTTCGATTATTCCCGCTATTTTCCTGATGCAGCTCTGGTTGGGTTTGTCCCGGCCTTCTCTGATTGCATGGCTGATGGGCGTTTGCGTGAGCCACCGATGTATTGCTGCCTATAAGGAAAGGATATGTGGGAATCTAAATCTCATGTTGTCTTCGTCCCTTTTTTGCCCGATTGGTTCAGCTCAGCAACTGTACGTAATTACTCTTCGATGGAATTATCCGCGACAGTCGCTCGTGTGCCTGCAGTTAATTTAAAGTTGCTCTCCATCGCACTACCCTTCAAGCATGTGTTCACAGCTAAGTATCGGTGCTACGACATTTTTGAGAGTCTTTAAGCGTAGCTGAGATAGAAAATAAACGTCTTCACCCACATTTGTCAAATCAGATTTCCAGTTGGCCAGGCTGAACACCATTCAGTGATGGTCATTTACTGGGTCTGTTCACCTCTTCTGAGTATGGTCGGCTTGATTAATTTTTATTGGACCAGGGAGGCTCAATAGATTGTCAAACACTCGACCGCTTCTTTGTTACTTCTATCCCTACTTATCTGGCTGCCTGTGACCAACTAAACTTTGAGGGTACCGGACTGACATGGATATTTTATTCCGGTGTGCCATACAAACCCGTGCGTTTCTTGCTCCAGGCTTTATTTCCCCTTACAATCAAACGCCCTACTGAAAACACTGTTAAAAGACTGCAAAGTTCCAAATGCCGTCGTGCATTGTGACAATTGAGCAATACCTAACCGATCCAAATTGATCAAGGATACACCATACACTGCTTTCCAAACACTGGACTTCATGGCGAGCCAACCGGTTATCTTAAATTAAGGTCATGAAACCAGCCGGATCTCACGTTAGTGCTGTAAACCTGCTGTTCATTTTAAAATCAGGCCATCCACATGCTCCAGATCTGTCGGTCGATAGCTCTATAGTAGTCCGTTATCCCAATAATTAGCCAGTTTAGGAAACAGTTTTTCACAACTTGTTGAAACTCTTGATGAGTAAAACCTAGGCGGTCATTTCTTTATGACGCCAAATTCATTTGAAATGCAAATGATGCATCTGCAGTTTGGCTGTTGAGTGTGAAACCTGCTATCAAATCTAATGATTATCTAATCCGCATGCAAGCGCTTGAATTGGCCGTGGAATAGTGACCGTTACTTGGCGCAGGTCTCCCCATTTTGAAGAACACTGTAATTTGTCAGCAAAAAATCTAGGTGGCGTAATATGCGATTCTGTTCTCACCTTTTTTGGGCAGTATTTGTCCCTTCTAGTAATCTTAAATAAATATACCAGTTTGGTATTACGTTAAGGGTTGTGGTCCTCTTCTCACGAATCTTCCTGTTTTATGATTGGATTGTTTCCGGGTGAAAAGACTTATCAGAAGATCACTTGACCACGCTTCAAGCTCTTCCTGAAGGAGCAAGACGAAGTCTAATTGGATAAACATTCTTTTGTACTTCCGGATAATTGCTATTCCTACGCGTAGAGGAAGATTTCATGATACGCTTTATTAGTGAAAGTGCATTCTCTCGGGGACGTGTGTCAACAGACCAATGCTGTCATTGACAACTCATTTATTTTGTAGGACGGTCATCCAAGCTCAGTTCATAGGACACCATTCTAAATGTCCTTATTGCGATCAGCGGAACAGTTATCAGTTATTCTCCGCTCGGAATAACGATTAGAATTTCGACTTCTATCTTTGTATTGGACCATTCTTTGGTTAATATTTTGATTGATTACAGTGTGAATATCTGGGCGTCTTGTTATTTACCCTGCTTATTTCACTGTGTTTTAGTCACGATCATATTCCTTTCTGTGTATGTGTGCCGAAATTCCGATTTAGCTGACGACAGGAGTGGGAACACCACGGATCTGAAGTCACGCATTCTCAACATGCTCTATCCACAATCCTCAATCACTTCTGCTTCGAGTACCTCTATGGCACCGTACCAAACTGTCTCAAATATGATGGTTGCTCCCCAGCCCACGATGGGAGTGTCAACTGCCCAGACCGCAGCTAGATTTGGCGTCGGTATGCCTAATCCAGTCGTCCAGCAGGCGATCGACACGCTGATGATGATGCCGTCCGTGGTGCCCGCAGCACAGCCAATCCCCGCCCCACAGAGCGCAAATATTGATGTCATGAATCATTCTGCGGGCTACTTTAAGGGTCCTGGAGGAGCTCCGGGATCCCGTCAACCGATGTATAACACAGAACCAAATAAATTTGGTCGGCCTGCGACTAATTTTGGTCAGAAAACCGGAGGCGGGGACGATCGCAACAAAACAGGTCAAGCACAGAGGGGTTCTGAATATCAAACTCCGGAGCCGAAAACTAGCCTAAGTTCATTACAGGAGAGATATTCTACGTATAACACGAAAGCGCAACAATCTAATGGGCAACAGAAAAAAGATACGGCTTCGGGTGGCAAGCCTTCTGCTGGGGCCGCCCAGCGCAATTCGGCTGGTGCTGCTTATTCTCAAGGCAATCAGAAAAAGGACAATAATCACGAATCTGGATCAAGTGGACCATCTGGCAACATTAAAGATGAGGAACCTGTGAATCAGGGCTGGAGGGGACGGAAACGAGGCAAACGCGGTGGTGGTGGTGGTGGTGGTAATGCAAGTGGTCGCCCGGGCTTCACGGATTCACGACATTCTTATGGATCGCCAGAGTCACATCAAAAGGGTTCATATTCTCAAACTCAAAGACAATCGCAACCCGTTGATCTGATGTCAGCCGATATAACACCTGTAGGCCCACTTGCTGACGTTTACAGGCAATCGCAAGACCCTTATATTTACCCACCGTATGCTGGCGTTGGCCACAGCGCTCCGTTGGCAACCGGTTCGGGTTATGGGCCAGCCGGTGCACCGCCCTTTTTCATGCCTCATCCAGGCAATCCCTATTTCGGTCAGCCTTATTACTGACGTCTAATGGGATCATGATTTCGTCTATCGGTCCAATGTCTCTATTCCCACTCCGTTTTATGCGTTCGTGCGAAACAGCTTTGCATTTCCATCTGTAGCAGACTTAATTGCCTCGTTCTGTTTCCCCACCTTTTTAATCCGGGTTACATTTGTCTCGCTACTCGCTTCCCACCATTGATCATTACAGTGTTTCCCATTGTAGCGTTAATTTTTTAATAAGTCTTCAGTATAGTTGGATGGGCTTCATACGACAATTAGCTCAGTAGAGTACTTCGTTCACCTCAAACGTTCAGTGGCTGTTTGTTTCGACGTAACACGCTATGTTCCCTGTCGGCCGTGAGAGCTTCGTGTCTTTACAAGGTCTTGTGGGTGACCTGCAGTCCGGCCACCCATTCCCAGTTGGCAAAGTGTAAACGACATCATGGCAGGCTTTCGCCGGTGTACTATTCACTACAACTTATCACCAGGCTCCTGAGTTTTGCGTTTAGTTGTCGCTCTTGGTTCGCGGTAAATGTTCTGTGTATCCTACACGGTACTGAATAAAAATTTGTTTACGGAGGTCTGGCCGTGTGGTAGAGCCGCCATTCGCTATTCACACATTGCTCCGGTTATTTAAGCCAACTGACCGTCGTCCATTACCGCTTTGGGCCTGAAAGTTCTCTGTTCATTTCGCAACCACTCGGGATGTTTGGTTTACAAATAGACACGATTCGTGACGCTCTTTGGACTTCGTAATGAATCAAGTTCCTCTACAATTTTGACACCCTTATTTCATCGGGAGATGTCTCTTTGAATTGGTCATGTGGCATCCGTGTAATCTGTTTCGGTTTGTTATGCACTGATATGCGTCAGAATGTACGGTTGGTAATTGTCAAGTGTGTGCTCAAAATATGGTGTTGTTGCACCTTATACGCCCAGTTTGTGTCACAAGACTATTGTATGGTAGACACGGGATAATTTATCTTGGTCCATTGGAATTCAGCATCAGCAGTTTTAGTGCATCTCTTTCGTGTCGTATGCTGTCTGCGATCAGTATTTAACCTAGCTGGTTGTGCATGCCTTTCTCCGAGGCGGACCCGACATTATTCAGCCGAATGGTTGCATTTTCACTGGTAGGGGGTCGTCTTATTGGTGTCTGTAACGAGATTGTGGTCAAATTAAGTCCCACTCTACCTGTCAAAAGGCTACTTGGGTCATACAGTTTCTTGTCTGATACGTGATATGGTGATGGGATTAAATATTTTCGTTTTTATTGCAACGCCTTGTGAAATAACTGCTCCACCTAGAGGCGAGTTGTGGAGCGTGTCAAAGTGATCGTCTCATGCATACTTGAGTGTTTCACTTTCCATTGTTTATTCTCCCACTTACCCCGCGAAGTTACTTGTGTGGCCTGTGTGATCGTTCATCGTACTTTAGCTGCAAGCTCGTTTCGTTGCTTGATGTGTGCTACCGAACTCGCTGCTCACTTTGTGATCGGACGATCTGTCAAATGCGTATGGCTGGGGGTAATTATACTTCCTTAAGTTACTAATCATTCCAGTCATATATGGTGTAGGCCAAACATCGTTTACATTCGTTGGTCATCCACTCCACCTGGAATTCAGTGGTTACTTCCACAAACTACCGCCAGCAGCTTGATGTGAATCAAATGCGTTATTTCCACAAGCTTTTAGGGTAACCAGAAATGGGTGGTGGTTGCATTCCCCAGTACCTCTCGAGAACTCTAAGTCACATCCTCCAGACACATTCGATATCGGTCGGGTCATCTGGTATCAGTCGTATCTCAACACTCGAGACGTTTCGATTGACTATCATAGCAGATGACCGTTGTCCCAGGCAATGTCAGTAATGTGCGGTGTTCCCCCCTAGGGCAATCCAGTTCGTTGAGATCCGCAACCTTACAACGTTCACTTTTGTGGGGATCATTTGAGATACCCCAAATGCCGTTCTCCTAGGCTCTTCTGGAAACCTTTTTACAGTGCTCATACCACCTATAAAGTTCGCCATTGTAACTCTTTATGAAGCCTGTTGTGTTTCACGTTTGTCTACATCGCTGTTAATCATCCGAAATTCGGTGTTCACGATCAAGAATATGGCCACTGAATCATGTGGCCCAGATGACTGGATTCCACCCTGGATATTGGGTATGTTATTGGTCTATGTATAGAGTGCAGTTCTGCCAACCTAATTCGAATTCGCGTGTGGTATAGTTTACGCCCCGGCACCTCCTATTCTTAAAGCAAGTGATCAGTTGTCACCCTGTTGTTGATAACTGAGATAACAAGACACCCGAGTATGGCAATGATCTCATGTGCTGTCCTGTTGTTCGTCATTCGACTGGATTGACTAGTGAGTCAGTCGCAGAAGTGCACAAATTTTCCAGCTGGTAACGAGATCGGTTTGGCGTCGATGTCAGGTCGGGCTGGTTAAACCTACTTGATATAGAATGAAAAATAGGGGTGTTTGTATGGTCAGACTCCAGAAACCAGCGAGACGCATAGTTGACGACTCCAACACAATTACAGCGCAACTACTGGGTTCTTTAAGATATGTGGAAAATGATGTGATGGAAAGTAGACTTTCAAGGAGTTCATGTGCCATAGGTGACGATTTGGTACATCAACGGTTTGATAGGTTTGCTGGTTTGTGCACTTCTGATCACTCAAGGGCTGACAACATCCGCTCCAAAGACGGCAAAGACCACAACAATGAAAAGCCAACGAGGAATAGAAAAAGGTTTTCATAAATTATTACCCACAGATTACGAAGGAAGACAACGAACGAGCTGTGCTTATCTAAGCATGATAGAAACATCGATTTGCAGGAGGTCATTTATTTCCAGTACGACTCGGTCGCTCACCCAAGGACTGCACCCGTTGGACGACACATAACTATTCACTACGGGATAAAACGGCACGCTTGTTCGTTCATCACAAAACAGTGGTTTTCCACACTGTCCACCCCCTCGGGAACCTTTTTCGTGTCCCCTTGAAATAATCGCTTTTCGTCTGCTGCCCACGTTTCGTGATCCCTCCGCTTTTTTGCGAGCTGGTGACACTGTAGTCCCCAGTAGCCAATCCACCCATTCGGTGAAATATAGTCACATTTGTTCCCTGGGGCACGGTGTACCAGTGCTATTATCTCAATCCCCGAAAAGGGCTGTTAGGATACGCATCTTTTGACGGTGTGAGACTACGCAAAATCGGTCGATCCAGTTTCGGCTGTCATAATCTGCGAGGTTGTGCAAGTTCACAGATGAAATCGAACACCAGTTGTTTGAAGTGAACCTGGAATGTTTCAATCCACATTGCTTGATGAGGTAAGTTCATTGTCGAGGTGATGGGTTTATTACTCCACATACTTAATCAGATTACAGCTGCGCGGCGGGACGCCTGTACGTATGAGCTGTATGTGGGCCATTTTTGTTCGTGTGCATTCTGGACCTTTTGTGACATGTTTCGCTCTAACGCCAGGACTGCCAACTACAGTCGTCCTATCTGGTTCGCTGTCATGCGTGGCACTTGTTTGCAATATACAATAGCAGCCCCTGTGGTCTGGTTTTGGACTCGTTTCCAGTAGGTAGTGATACGTCTTCTCGAGTTGGGCCAGACGTTTGAGCGCGTAGGGAGTAGGTCGGTCTAGTAGATCGACGTAGTGTTTTCCCAATTCACGGAAAAGTGAAATCTGATTGTTCCAGTGTCGAACATTCTGGCCGTCACGATACTTTGTTGATTCTCACCATCTCGCTAGGCTGACACTAGACGGACTGCAATTCCCACCGTGACTGATATTGTACCGGGCACCATCAGTCAGGCACTAAATTTTTTGTTATAGAAACCAACTGGCGGTTACCGTTTCCCTGGACGTGTTCCATGATCTTACCGTTCGATCAAGTTCGTATGTGTCCAGTTCAAAAAAGTTTTCACTACTTCCGCTAATTAGTTTTACTGACCTATTGACAGCTCGGTCAAACGACGGAGACCTTCACGTTGTTGACCACTCTATCTCCTACAGCTTCCAAGCTAATCATGTGGGTCACGAAGATTCCAAATTAAAAGGAAAACGCAACCTACCTTCCATAACTGCCCTCATTTCTAGTTCATATTTTGACCAGTTCACACCTTGCTTTAGCGAACTGAGGCTAGCAAACAGACGTGTGGCTTGGCGAAGGTTAAGTTGATGTTCACAGTACATAAGCCATTGGTTCAATCAATCGCTTCCGCCATTGGTCTGACTTAAAAACATTGGGACATGAACCATCCCTCATCGCAACAGTGATTTACAATAGCCCACACCTAGAACAGCTTACCTTCTGCACCAGTCAATGAAGAGGTTAGACAGAATTGGAAATGTAAACATAGTCACGTGGTTGCAGCACATTGCCGTCAAGGGAAGCCTTTCCCAACCCGCAATCTGGAGGTTCACAACGACTCCAACCGAGCAGACGAAACCTGTCGACTGTACTCAGTGCAACACTCAGAGTCGTCATGTTTCGTGACCACGTTGTTGTCTGACCACCGCGCGGTTTTAGTCGACTATTGGTGGTCTCACTGAATGACGTACGGTGTGCGAACGATCAGCTGGTATGCGGAGGACGTGATCCAAGTACCGTGGACTGTGTCACCTGATTACTTGACCAGTTGATAGTGTGTCTCGAGCGTTCCAAAACACGCGCTGGGCCACGTCACAATCCCGCTCAGTGGGAGGTAACTAGTGGAAACAACGATGGGCACACATCATGTTTGTTGGTGTTGTGAACAGCTCTCGTTCCCGAACCAAAAGGACGCATACAGGCTTCCCTTTTCAACATCAACCGGACCTCTTTTCAGCGTTACAGGTGGCGCCGGCTGATAAGGACAAGACGTGCCTTCACTGTTCTTGCTGGTATTTCGCCAGATGTAGTATAGGCTAACAAGGTAGCGTTACCCACGCGTACGAAACTATCCACCGTGTCAAGCCAACTTCCTTCAATAAAGAGCGTGAGAGTGAGAACGTCCTAGGCGTGAGTGAACACTGCATTTCGAAGGTGTAAGGCGCATCCCATAGAAACCAGTCCAACCAATCGTCCTGTCTAGCATGGTCTGTGGAAATGGGGAGTCAAGACGGCATCGCGGGAACATTTTATATTGGGCTATCTCGTGTCAAATGGGAACTGATCGCCGAGATGTTTGGATTCCTCAAGTACACTTTCCAGGGTGTTATCCGTGACAGAATCGTTCAAGAACTGAAGGATCGCACACTGCAGGCGACCCTAACTAGGGACGGTTGTCCGAAAGTTTTCACCCCGCTTGTTGTTTGAATGTACCACTGTCTCAATGTTTCATCGTGCTTCTCTGAAACTCCTTTGCGGAGGGGACGGTTCCGAGAAACGGATCAACCACCGAAGACAGTCCATAGGTACTGGAAGACCGCAACCGTCAACTGCGGTTGTGGAACCCCGTGAACCCTTCCATGGAGAGACTGATACGCTTTGCATTTTTGCATCCTTTCTGTGTTTCCGGACCGTATTCCACTCAGGTGTGGCCTCCCTGATTTTGCGTATTTGACAAACGCCAATTGTGCATGGTTGTTTGTGTATGATGAAACGGCCATGTGGGCAAAGTGTCTGTCGGATAGCGGATCTTCAGGGATAACCACATGATCATTTGCGTGTTCAGCGCGGTCTCTTGTCGATTTCTCTGGTTTGGACACTTTCTTCTGGGCCACACCTTCGTCCAGTTTCCATATCCTTATTTGCACGGATCCCAGTCTTCTGAGAAACGCTACGCGGCAATCAGAACACTGTCTAGCACTGATGTTGAAGTTTACCTTCGTTGGATTAGCGTGTTTCTGATTATGCGCACAGGCGAATATTGTTCAGTGTTGTCTGTGTTGGAAGCTGATCATAACTTTCCTTTGTTTCACGCCTTGTATATTTTCTCTTCGAATTTTCATATTTCTGAGAGGCTCGAAGCTAGGCTGCCAGCCAGTGTTTCGCATTTATGCAGTCACATTCCGTGTCTTTTATTTCTCAGCCCACCAATGAATTGAGCTTTTAAAGGCAGTTAAATATCAACAGTTGACACGGTCGTTCGTGAATTTTTGTATTCCATTTAGGGGATTCGATTAGCCATTCAGAAGTTATCGCGTACCCCATTTCACGACCTCTGATCTTCACTTTTGCTACCAGATCGTTGTAACCTAACACTTGAGCGTATTTGTGTCACACTGATATCTTCCCGATTGACCGGAGGAATTCCTTCACTGAATTTCGGATCCGTAGTGGACGGTTTACTGGTCATATTTTGGATCCTGTGCTCGGCTGCACTGGGGTTGTATGCGAGAGCTTCTGCTTCTATTTAATTCCATTCAATCTTCACCTTTGTGTGCTGGATTCTTTGACCTTAGACATGCCGTTTCTCGAATGGGTCGTCTTTTGGACTGACATTCGATTGTCTACGCATGTTGAGTGGATTTTTCGGTTAGGTGTCGATTGTCAGTCCCCTAGTTATCCGAATGTCCTGGAGCTTTTTCGTTGTCCTTCGGTTCGGGCCTCTTTTAAGGGGATTCAGTGATAACGGATGGTGCTCATGTGGAAATGAAGGCTGAATTTGTCGCTGTTCGTGATTTCTAGATTCGGCTTTTGGTGCACAATGTTGTGTGTATACTCAAATGGTTAGTATCTTAGGATCTATCTGTTGAATGGCCATTGGAAGTGAGATGTTATATCGAAGGCGACCGTTGTCGCTGACTTTCTTCGTTTGTTGTCTTGCTTTTGATTTACTTCTATCTCATGGTGTTTTGACTGTCGATTTTGAATCAGGGGAAACGAGTCAGTCACTGGTGACTGTCTTCACGTTTCCATTTGTAACCATCGTTTGCTCATCTACAGGTTTGCGTTCACCAGCTTGATTTTTTTATGCCAAATACTCTAGCAGTAGTTTACCGTTACACTTCACTTACAAATCGGTCCTCGTTCTTCGCTGTGCATGCACCCTTTCTAAAATTTTTCTTAACAGTGTTATATGCGCTGCCGTGAGGAACTGTTGGATATCTATGGAACTGCCTCATATTACTAATAGGTAGTATGGCAGATTTATGATTTTAGATGAGACCCAACTGTGAAAAGTCAGGGCTTCGGCTGGATTCGAACCAGCGCTTCTCTGTTCTCGTAGGTGGGGGGGTGGGGTAACTGTGTTCTAGTCAGCCTGCTTCCTCGGATGCTTGAGGATTCTTTCCCTTGATAGGTACTCGATGATGTTTAACTGAATGAAAGATCGACAGCGTGAATTAAACTTTGATTCTTTCCATCCATGTGACTGTTCGAGAAGCCTGTGCACACTATTTTTGTCACTACGTTTATCCAGCTGACAACCAGACCACAGTCACACGTCATTCGGAGGTTTTCTGTTGGTATGGAAGAAACAGACTCAACGTGTTGCTCTTGTTCGAATTTAGAGCGAATGATCGTGTGCAGCCGACGTGTGTTTTAGGTTGCACTGCAGAAGTTATTCTCAACTGTCAGCATTTCTTTGACTCCATCAGATGCACACACTAGCTGTCGGTTGAGTTCTGTCATCTGGATAGTACTTTAGTTCTTAATCGATGATAGAATCCCTGAGACGTCTCCGTTTTGATTAGTTCAATTACTCATCACTATGAGAGCCGTCGGCTATTTTGAGCACTGGCCTATCTCGGTAGACCCTGTTTTCGTTGAAACTGTCACTTAGATATTCGCGTGCTGTTTTGGAATGAGTAGTTTTCTTCATTCATTTTTTAATGCGATCGAACCGTAAGGTAGGTTTCGTTTGGGTGACGTATTAGCGGTCGTCGCTTTCTGCAATTTAGTTGCATTGTTCGAGCATCAAACCGTATAGTTTCGGACTAGTTTTCACAATATCCTAATTTCTTGTTGATGCAATCACAGCCTCTCGAAACCTTGTCCCCACTGATCGAAAAGGAGTAGTAAATCAGTAAACCTTAATTGCGGTGCGTTTATTTAGTTGGTTGTTACATGTCGTTTAATGACAGTTTAGACGAGAGCAGCACGACAGTTTACAAGACTATGTAGTTACCTGGTTTGGAAAATGAAAAGGCAGCTATTGACTTAGTGGCAGTAAATTCGTCTATTAATCGAAGTAAATTCGCCCAGCATCCGCAGTCAGAAGTTGAGTCGGTAAAACTTTCAGCCGTTTTGTGATGGGAACCTATTTTCCATGTTTTGCTTGCTGTTCAAGAAAGGTTAACTAAGGGTTTTCAACCGGTTTGCGCTGGTCGCCATTGAAAACAGCGGATGCAAAAGTATTTGATTGTCGAATGCAAGGCTCCCAGGGATTGTTCCGCCGTAAATCAATACCGTAAATCATACCGAGCTGCCAACCTTCGTCGTAGGTCTAATGCGATTTGTTTCTCAGTCGAACTGCCGGTTCATAGTTTTCACGCTGATGACTTGTCAAGCGTCTGGCTGGCACTGACGCATAATCTTCGTTTTGCAATTCTGGCACAAACTCTGGTAACCTTCCAAGCTGGCCGGCTATCACTGGTTGAGTGACTGTGGAATCGCCTGCTGCCAAGCTTCATTTATCGTCACACAACTTTTGACAGAGACGAAAAGAGTTATCATACAGCTGCAAAACGGAAAGGCTGCAGGCGAAGTGATTTGCCGGGGAAACTTTTGAAGCATGGCAGAGCACTTTTGGGAGTCTTTTATGTCAGTTGGTTCACTCTCTCTGAGAGCAGAAATTGGTTCTCCAAGAACTCAAGGACTACCTGATTATACATTCGTCTTAAGCCAAATATTGCAACACAAAGCACCGTAATTGTTGTGGCATGGTTCTGTTGCGCTGCGCCGGATAGGTGCTAACAAGATTTTTGCTAAACTGACTCTATGGGGGAAATGTTGGAGGTTGATACTTCTGAGGGCGACTGTGGATTCCGGGCTAGTCGCTTCTCGACAGGTCCCAGACAAGTATGAACACAACCAACCGCTGTTTGTGGATTGCTCCAGGGCTCTCGGTTCTTTGAACCGTGAGGTACTCTCGTGGGTATTTGGTAAGTTTGAATGTTCAGGTAAGTTCGTCAGTTTGATTAGAATGTTGCGTGTGGGCACAAAGACGAAGTTACAGCCTTGTAAATCGACCTGTGATGATCTTGACATTATTACTGGCGTGAAGCAAGGCTGTTTCCTAGCCTCAGCTCTATTTATATTTGACTGTCATACTAACAGTTGTTCCGGGGATGGTGTTTAGATTGAATATCGCACGGTTGGCCGTCTGGTGAATAGTCCATGTTTCGGCGCCCCAGGCCGGCTGCGTAGTTCAACCATGCGCGTGCTGTTATTCGCTGGTGATTGTGCTATTTGCACAGCGGAGATGAACATGAGAGACTGGCTATGGTTCTCATGACCACGACATCCAATTTGACTTGGATATCAACACGGGTAAGACATTTTTTTATTTCAGCTATCTCCCTGCGGACTTGTACTTCGATGGCTACACAAAGTTCCACTACTTTGGTAGCAATCTGTCGACAGGCCCGTCCATGAACCACAATTTATGAGCTCGTGTGTCGAAGACAATCGCTGTTCTCCGACATCTTCAAGGATGGGTCTAGAAAAAACAGCCTGATGATGGCCACTCTGTTTGCTGCTCAGTGGTGCTGTCTCTGAACATTGTATCAGCGGAGCGTGCGCTTTCCGAGCCGTTTCAGTTTACAATGTCTGAGACGCATCTTGAATGTTCGGTGGTTGGACATGTTTCTGAACACTGGGGTGCTGCGGCCAGCGGACGTGAACGGGATGACGGCCGTGCTACTGTTCAGTCAGCTTCGTTGACTAGGTCATATCCGTCGGATGGGCGACGGTCGAATTCCGAATCAGCCGTTGTACAGGGAAGAGAACTTCTAGTGGTCAAAAACCGAAACACCAGAATGCTATCCAAGTAAGTCTCCTGCGTTATGATATCTATTCTAGACCTTAGGAGGACTTACACTTGGACCGTGCGGGTGTACGTGGGTTCACTTAGCAACAGCTGTGTGGCCCTGAGTGGAAACCTGCGGTATACCAAGGAACCGTAGGTGTTATGGTGACATGGCTATACTGCGTCCACGAGTGCGCCGGCCGTCTCGGATTAGTAGGTCATCAACGCGCTTGCAGTACATTAGGCTTAAGTAGACTGTCACTTATGTGCACCTTTTCGTTCGTATCGACCGCCGCCGCCTGACAAGTCACTCGCTGTCATCTTCAAAAATCTGAGTCAATCTAGCCGTCTACCTTTCCTTTTCTGCTGCCCTGTTGGTGCGTTGTTTAACTAACGTTTTGTTTGCTCTTCGACCCAACTTCAAATCTATATTTGCCTTCCTCATCCTATCTAAAGTGGAATAATATGTGCTCACACATTGAACTGCTTGCTTTTGATTTTTAATATTTTCCTACTTATATCTTGACATTGGAGTCTTACTCGGGTCCTCATTAGATGAGAGGTGGAACTACAAGTGATACAGTGCAAGTCGCCTATGACTTATGCGCAGGCGTCCTTTGACCACGGTCATTGTGAGGGGGCTAATCTGAAACGGGTTCCGCCAGGTAAATATGTCCTGTTGTCCACAGTGGTGTGGTCCAATGAATCCGATTCCGTGACATACCCGTTATATTCGGTGCACCACAACAAACGAGCCCACCTTCTAGCTTGACCCGTATGCTGCACCGCACACCACAGACAACCGAGTCACTGTTCACACCATTGATTACAAGACTGTCGGATGAGATTTCGGAAGTCAGTTGATGTGAAGATCACAGCTGTTTGCTTCTCCAAACGATGTGCAGAAGTTGACTTTCAGGTACCAATTCTTTGGTTTTGAGGATACCTGAAGGTTGCATAATTAACTATCACAGACAGTGCGCTTGAATGTATGCTCCCTTTCTGATCTTGCCACTCGCCATCATTATGCTTTCACGCTCATTGACTCCATTAGGGAATGGCGTAAACTTGAGTGCTTATGACGGTCTGTAGATCAGCGGCGAGTTAATCCGAGCTTCGTCCCTTTGTCTGCTGTTTGCAAAATTAATGTAAACGGTTGTCGTCATGGCCTAGTACATGCACAACAGGCTACATCTCGGTGGGGAACTCTTGACAGGCTCTTATTGCTGTCTGTGAATTTCATGCTATCCGTCTTACAATGGTCATACCTCAGTGTGCTTTGTATATTTTATACACTAAGGTTCATAATCACAAGCATGGTTTTCAGATGCCATTCTTAGTTTTCCTACTGTGAGCGTATTGTATTTCGCAGTAGTGCACAGAAAAAATTATGCTCACTGTTATACTTCTGGTGTTCATGTGCCAATGACGAGTATACATCCAGCACTATGGTTGTACCGATCATCCTGTATGTCGTCAATTACTGCATATGTGCTCATTTGCCCGTCTTCTTTCCGCTTTATTACAACGCAAGAGGTCGTAGGGTCCATCGCGTAGAGTTAGTATTATGATAGGTCATGCCATGTGTATTTCGAACGGAGGCTGGAACGAGACAAGTTTCACTGTTTATTCCGACCATTCTAGTTGTTTGCATTGCATAACATCAATCACATTCCTAAGTTCACTTATGGTACGTGTGATTGGCATCAGCAGTCAGACTGATTGCTACAGCGTCGTGTCTTCAAGACATGTTGAATGTAAATTGTCAGTATTGATTGCTGTTATTGAAGACACCTTATTTGGTGCAAATGGATTTGGCTGCTTACCCTCCAGATGCTCAAGGCTTTATGTTGATTTGAATTTATAGGCTTATGTACCTGATACTAGTTTCATTTCAGATAACTGGGACAACTCAAGACGGCGAAATATCTTACTTTTGGATTGAATTCTATCAAACCCGCGGTTGTTTTTTTTGACTACCCTACCGAGTATTTTGCCTACTGATCTAGCACATCATATGACAGCTTGAACCGGGATTTAGTTTAAATTTTAAACATTTGTTTCAAGTGAGAACATTCTTGGAGTGTCTTAAAATAAGTTTATTTTTCACATCTTTTGTCGTTTCCAGTCCGAACATCGAAGCTGACTTCTATTGATGATGACTGGGATCTGTTTTTGAAAATTCGGCGCGATCTGACTATGCAGTTGGATCGAGAGCATCCTAACTGGCATGTGCATGCTCTGAAAACCTTATGTGGAAACACCTGACATTCCAACTTTCAACCCACACTTGTCTTTCATTCCTACTTACTTGTTCCGTCCGTTTAACAATCGTTTGTGAAATATTTCAACCAGTCGCATTTATCTTTTATAGAATGATCTTTATAATCGTGAGGTCTGTACCCAGTGCTTTTTCCGGTTTGTCAACTTTTCGAAGACACCAGACTATTATCTTGCAGAAGCATAATTATGGATTTTCTAGTCATTTCAAGATGTCTTTAGGTGACTTACTGTATGGATAGTGTAATCATGTCAAAACAACGTTTGTATATTGCCTTTCACGTACAAAGTAACACATTTCTTCGATCTTTTTGATTACTGTCGCCGATCAGCGAAAAGTGTGCTTGTTTGTTCTCGAAATAGGCCTACAGTTGAATGCCACTCATGGTCAGTCATTACTGCAGAGGGTGTGAATTTTTTTGCCCAATCTCTACTGTGCATAGATGGATGTAGGTCAATAGACAGAAAATGACTGACAGCAAACACCTTCATTTCCTAATTCATTTGAAAGTCTTAGGTAAGCCCATGTTACGTATCTGCTAAAACTCACCGGGTGTTGCTTCTTGAGGAGTTCGCCTATTGCCGATTACATTCATTTCGGAACTAGATGAGCGCCCATTTGCCTGTGAACTGTTGACCACTCAACGCGCCGCGTATATCCCGGCATATGCAGGCCGCTTTTGTTTTTCTTCAGCGCGTTGATACCAGATCGGTTTTTGACATTATTGCCTGACCTCTAGTTACGTCGCTTCGTTGGACATGGCAACTGCGCATTCTGTGACCTAGCGCAGTAGGCTTATCTTTAAATTGTTAGGTAGCCCTGGTGGTTACGGCCAGTTGTAAAGTTGGCTAATTTCAGCGCCTTTCATCTGCAGTTCGGTTTAAGTATTCACGTCCACTGGTACAAGCCTGACCACATATACATGTAGTTAGACAAGCAATTTGTGTATGCAACACATCTGCTAAGCCTGGTATGAGACGTCCCCACCAAATCCAGTTGCAAACGTCCGCTAGTCTGCGAATAAGCGCAAATCGTATTTTACTGACGTTTGCCCGAATCTGTTCGCCAGAAAGAAGATCGCGATCTATGCTTTACAATGAACAAGAAGGGATTTGTTAAAACGAGTAACACTCGGTCCGCTCATTTGCCCATTATACAACTGCGTGTACAAAATGTGCACGTCCGTATCGAATTATGACGTAGAAATGATTTTACATCGAAGTTAGATTGCGGCCATCGTTATGGAATTGGAAATTACACAAGGATTAACCGAGATTGGTATCTTAACCTCTTAGGCACCAACACATCTGGTACTCTCTGTTGCTTAACTGTCACACCGTGAAAAAAGCAAACCCTTTGCAGAAAGAGGTGAAAAAACGGAGGGAGGGGAACTGTTGAAAATTGCTCCGTCTACATTCAGCATCAAAGTGCATACATCTTGCAAACAAACAACCGAGTTATAAGTGAAAGTAAAGCGTAAGCAAAACAGCCTTCACTGCCTTGAGTCATTAAATACACTCACTTCACAGACAACTCGGCCAAACGACCACAACGTTCACTCCACTAAGCTCGCTTGGCCACCAGCTCACCTAACGTCTCCAGCCACCGACTCTGAGAGCCGCGAGGGCCGCCAGACGAACCTGGTCTACAGTGACCAACTCTTTCGTGAAAGATTTCACTTCTGTATCAACTGTCCAGCTCGCACCTTATAACAGTGAGCTGCAGCGTCAGGAAAGGGTGACCGGTGTGGCAGACGCATAGCTGACATCCTCAATACATGAACTGACCATCTAAGTGTGGAGATGTAAGCAATGAACATGAGAACTCGTTCGCCAGTCAGTGTCAAACACCTGCGCCCCGATCTCCCTGTTACTTACATGATAAAAGTGATCGAACGCAAATATTATTGTTCAGCTACCTGACGACGGTTCACCTCTTCTACTCTGAACGGCCAGGTTCCTCTGCTTTAATGAGGGGGATTTCGTTGATCATGAGTTCTGGGGATGGTTTACTGAGGTGGAAGTTTGTTTTGGGTGTATGGTCGCGCTGGCTACTCGCACACACTTTGTTGACGTTCACTCAAACGCATGTCACCGTTGGTTAATTTTGGCTTCTTTTCCGTTTACCCATCATCAGAGAACGCGATGCATTAGTGGTTCCCCCTGAAGCCCACACATACAACTGCACAAAAAGAATGTAAGCCCTGACCGAGAAAAAACCCAGTGGGATGTGAGAGGACTTAGCTGCGTCTATATTCGACTGCAAAGGAAACAAACAACCGAGCCATAGGTGAGAGTAAGGCGCCAGCAGCAAGACAGCTTCCTTGTGGCTTTCACTACCCCGCGTCAGTAAGTGCGTTTCACCGACAACTCGGCCAAACGACGATAACATTCACATCACTGAGCCCGATTGGCCGCCATCTCACCTTACGTCTCCAGCCTTTGACTTTGAGTCGCTAGGGCCTCAGCCCAGAAGACGATTCCGACCAACGTTCCCCAACCTTTTAGTGAACGACTTCTTTTACGTACGCCGAGTGATCCACTTCTGTTTACAGCAGCCGGCCGCAGCGCCATCAGAGTGCTCGATGCGGCAGGCGTTTAGCTAGCATCATCAGGACATGGCTTGGCCGTCTATGTCTGTGGATGTGTGAAAATTGAACCAAAGAATCCGCTTGATAGCCACTACCAAATACCCGCTCCCTGATCTCGTTGGTGCCACCCGACGCGAGTGATCGAACGCAGACATCACTGGCCAAATACGCGATGACGGTTCATGCCTTTTATCCCGAGCGGTCAGTTTCCTAAAGTATTGCAACCCTCATCCTTAAGCCCCAGAGGTGTCCTGGATTAGTGAACGTTGCACTAACCTTAGAGAGGCGAGCTTCTGTTTCATTCTCCACACCATCACCAGTGATGTCAATTCCCAAGTACACGGACCGATAAAAAATCCTCCATAACTTTGTTCTCTGGAGTTTAACTTACATAAGCACGATAGTTCGCAGAGTTCGCATTGTAAAGCCATAAAGTGCATTCCGAACAGGCACGGTTTCGCCCCGGACGGGGATGTATAGATCACATTTTTACTCTTCATCAAATTCCAGAGCAGCGTCATATATATATCGCCAGCCAACATTTGTATTTCTCGACTATAGAGGCGCGTTCGATCCAGTGGATCGATCTACACTTTTAGAGTCGCTCAAACGCAGAGGTGTGCTGTCGTCACTTTATTTCCATACTTTAGCTTGGATTAGGGTTTGCGATGAACTGTCTGGCATTTTCAGCACCATGAGTGGCGTACGTCGAGGCTATCTACTGTCATTTTTAAAAATATTTCGTCATAGACGAAATAATGAAGGATCGTCTTCTGCACTCACAAGATGCCGGCGTGGACCTACCTGGTGAAAGACTGACTGATCTTGATTATGCTGACGACGAGGTGTTGCTGTTTGACAACTTTCAATCAGCACAAGCGATGCTAGACGCAATTTCGCGTTCTGCTAAATACTTCGGAATGCGCTTTGAAGCCTCAAAATGCAAGGTGCTTCTGCAGGATTGCTGTGGCTACGTAGATTTGATATTAGATAATGTAGTCATGGAGGTTGTTGACCGGTTTGTATATCTGGGAAGCTGCATCAGCGTCGGCGGCGGATGCGTAGGGAATGAAATAGAAGTGCGTATCTCTAAGGCTAGGGCGGTATTCGCTAATCTGGGACATCTCTGGCGACAGAGAGCTATTTCTCTGAAGCTGAAAGTTCGCGTATTTAAGACAACGGTGAGGGCTGTATTACTTTATGCCAATGAAACCTGGCTCCTCAGGGTGGAAGACGTGAACCGTCTTCGAGTGTTTTATCACCGATGTCTGCTTTCAGTCGCTCGTATCGGGTGACACCAGCGTGTAAGCAACGAGGAGGTTAGGAAGCGGGTGTTTGGTAGTGATTGTCAAACGAGTTCTCTTGTTCATTCCCTACGATTACACAGGCTTGGATGGTTAGGTCATGTATTAAGGATGCCAGTTAGTCGTCTTCCACACCGAGCACTGTTCGCTGACACTGCGACCGA
>QNGE01003100.1:80323-93742 GCA_008508345.1 Paragonimus westermani
ATTTTCAGTAGTTAGGTCCCTTCCCGTCCCCTTCTTTTTCCTTCTCTCTTTCTATATAGGGTTTGCTGTTTCTTCATGGTTGTGTGGCAGTTAAGCATTAGTGTTAACCACTGATGTATTGCTGTCTATGATGATGATGATGGACTAAGAGCAAAAGGTGTCTTACACCTTCATCCAGGAGAACTCCACCTTTCTCCCCTACTGTCTGCAGAAGTGACAAAACCCGTTATGACAAGAAGTAGGCTGAGCTCCTTTTGGATCTCAGATCTCCTCAGCTTCCTTCCCATAATAGGCTCCTTTTAGTTGGGGGAACATCCTAAGTCGTCTAGAGTGATTGAAGCAGGTAAGTTAAAGACCTCACCAACGTTCACCACTCTCCAACAATAGGGCCACAAAATCGCCCGCTTGAAGGTTAAACGGACTAGAACTATCACGTAAACGTGACCGTCGACTTCTGGGCACAGCCTTAGGATAACATGCGGAATTAACCCTGGGAGTAGCCGGAAGTAATGAAGCGAACGCTGGGGACAGGTCGAGTGCTCCCAAAGTGCTTCACTCACTAAACTAGTCTGATGGTGTCGCCAGCTTTTGTTAGTTTCAGCTATGAATGACTTCATGATAGCCGTACGGTGGATAACTTGGAACAATTCACAACTATTCCCTAACGCGGAAGCAGCTTCAATTTCAATCGCCTGTTCGACCGGGCGACGTCTGAGCTTTATCTGGGCATCTCTCTTCACGTTGTCGGTCGGCATTTTTAGTTTGGCGTCTAGTAGCTCGGATAGTATTCCTGAGTTTCATACTTACGGTTCACATTACCGCACGCAATGGCATCTGCTTCGTGAAATGCCCGTGGAAATTGGACCCCGCAGAAATTGAGAGACAGGAGGGCCCTAGATGACCCACTCTCATTTATAAGCTTGTCTCACAGCTTCCATACTGTCACTTGTTAGGTTTGGTGGGGGTGTTATCTAGTAAACTGAAGAATCACTCAGGAGGATAATCCGGGTGCACGCACGTTCCGGTTAAAACAACAATCACAGAAGAGGCCATACCATTCACAACTTACACCTGACTAATCTATCTGCGACTAGGTACCATCAGAAAAGAAAGAGCACCAATTCGATAGAGGCTCTGACCACGGAACTTTGGCGATCGATTACGACTGTAATGACCAACGATCGTGTGGTTTCTCTAAGGATCCCGGCTGCAACTGTGTTTTATTGCTTGTCTGTTCTGTACGCATGACTCTTTGTATGCCTACTATAGGGGGCATGATATAAACTCAGTGCCACCTTCTTCAGCCGTGCAACTAATTGCACGCAGCGAATGCTTGCTCCTCCCCTAACGACCCATCTAATACTTCATTCTTCAAAGTCGTTCAACCTGAACCTTTTCGAAGTTTCCATACACTTCTCGCCTGGCGCGCTTTTGAGTGCTGCCGAGTGGGTGGGAGGTCACCTCTCGCTGCTTTTCTTTCTTCTCTCGGTTGATGCCGTTGGTCCCAGATTGGGCTAGAACTAACTGCTTAAGTAACTAAGTATGAGTTGGCATCGCTCAGCCGTCCTACTTCTGGCTAACCTGGTAACGTCGGAGCTACATGTTGATTGTAGCAAAGTGGCCGACTCCTTGTTGAGCCATCTCTGATGTTGACACTACTGCAATCGACATGATCGTAGGCAGACGCCACGTGGAAATCCGCGGAGTTATCGCCAAAACCGGAATCCGGCAATCTGTTAAATGGACTACAAAACACTCCCAACACGACTTCAGTCGTCATACCGGTTGCAGATTGGGCAGTGGGAGCAGCCAATGGTGATGTTGTCGACTCAAACCAGAGGCTGCTATCCTCAATTCTAGTTTTCTAAACGCAGTAGATCATAACCTGTATATCACCCGAGCTTGTAAAGCCCTGTGTTGATCCCGGACGTCTAGTGGTTGTTCGAGCAACGCTTAGTCCTCTCGCAACGTCTATCAATATGCTGGATCCGCGATAGTCACGTCTGTAAGTAACGAGCGTCTATAAATTCTGAGCACATCGAGAAATCGATTCGGATCCAAAAAGAAAGACGGTCGTATTGGCGAGTTTCTTATTAATAAGGTGCTAATGTACAAAAACAATATGATAAACGAAATAGTGGAAGACAAAAACAAACCTCGATATTGAATCCACCAAGTATACAAGTTCCGAGATTAACGGTTCGCGTAAATATGACCGAATGCAACAGTCACGTAATGGCGAAGCGGTCAGGCGAAAATGAAACCAAGCTACATATAAACAAAGGTCCCGCAAAGGAAAGGAAAGAAGAAAAACTACACGGAAGCAAGTTTCTACAAGCAAACGGTATCAAGATTTAATAATACATCAAGATCAACATTCACGGAAGAAATGGTTTGTCACATGCGTAATTTTAGTGGTAGTGTCAGACTGCAAGAAAGGCTCGTAGTTGGTATAAACAATTCCAACATAAGGAGACGAATCAATGAGAAGGGAATAAATAGAGCAGGGAAGGCGGCCACCAACGTTTTATTAACCCATAACAATCATCAAGCACTCACGCAAGCAGGTACTTCAACACCCTGGCCCATCTGTTTCAGAGCGCAGACAGTAAAAGTGTACACACTTGTCGGCACTGTGAGTCTGTGCGGCAGAATAGGTGTATAGAAGTTGGCCAGTTCAGTTCATCTGGTCAAGTGAAGGGACCTACCAGGATGTATCTGCTGGAGCTGGCTTCCTTGGTTTTGGAGTGAAGAGCGTTTTAAATTGGAATGGACAATGAAAGGGACCCGTAGTGGTACAATTCCACATATCTAACCTGTCGCATGCAAAAAGCAGGGCAATCCGGCTTACGCACACTATGAAATTATTTGTTAAAAACGTCACGATCGTATGCTGGGACACCCAGGTTCGGATATAACCAGATCCTTTGGCTCAAAAGCTTGAAACATGGGGAGGGTCAACAGAACTGGACTAGTGGTGCCTAGTCAAAGGAATCAGCAGGCAGTGAGCATGGAGAGCAGTGGTTCGTTGAATCTCCGTTTACGAGTGGTGTCGGTATGATCGTTGCGCTGTCTTGTTTAACCCAATCAACACCTTCGAAAGTCATCACTGTGTCAGGGTTCGACCTCTTCGCGGTTAGTTCACATGTCGACTGCGGACGCATTCTGCTTCGGTGAAATTAAACGTTTTCGCCTTTGGGTGATTAAGTAAGTAGTGATAGGTCAATGAGAAAACCCAAGGGACCAGACCAGATTGAACCACGTCGGGCGGCATCGTATATGTTCAGGTGTGGGTTAAGTTAAGTCACGAAGTACTTCGCATGTAAGGCGAGTGTGGTCGACTAAACTAGCTCCCGTTATAAGGATGGCCGCATTAAAACATAAAAGCCGTCCAAAAGTGGTTAAAAAAACTGGCCGTTTCCCGGTTGACTTAGTACAAAATTCAAGTTCGTTAACAGTTTCATCGTCGACAACGGCATCCAGTCGCACGCACTGGATGGCGCCAACTGATTGGCAATGACGAGATATTTAGCTTGGAGAACAGGGCCAGTTAATTCGCCTAAGCCCATGTAATACAGACGTCGACTAATGGCCGGTTACCAAAATTTGTGACCTAGATGAGTATTAACTGAGCATGGGGAAATCAGGTGTCACCATTAGATTAATCACCTCAGACTGTTTTTATTTCACAGCCGTTACTCTCTCGGTTCCGTCTACGAGCACAGAAGTAGGACGAAATAAAAGCTCGTCGAATCCAGTGGTGGGTTAGGGTTGAGGGCTAGGAAAGTGAGTTAAGTGAAACAATGAAACTTGAGCGAAACCCTAGTTCATGTGCCGGCACGTTTGTTCGTTTGCCAGAGATATGCACCTCAATCTGGGGTATTTCTGTTTATACATGGTTTTCAATGGCTCGTCAGTTCTAAACTGGTACCCCCCCACGTTCTCACGGTTGCACGACAACCAAGTATTAGTGCTAATCAGCGGTATAATGCAGTATTCAACGGTGACGATAATCGTAAATCATCTTAGACAGTTCTGTTGTCACGCACAAGTGCAAATAGAGAACTACAAACACTTTCGGATATGGAATTAGGAGAGGTTCAATAAAAGTTTATGGATACAAGTATTTGTACATATGGACAGAACAGTTTGGAAGAATTACGCTGTCTCGTCTCCACTGTTTCCGCTCGCTTCGTCCGTATCTATCTGACTGGTCGGACTCTCTTGACTGGATGCTTCCCAATAGTCCGCAGCGAGCTCTGTGGAGGCTTCCAAGTGTTTGTGCGCTGTCATTACTGCTTCAATCTCAGCGTCCTTTTCTTGCAGTTCATCACCTTCATCTGAAGAGGACTGATCACCGCCGAGGAACTTCTCCCAATTGTGAATACGACTCAGCTCCTCATCTTTGTCCTCCTTAAGAGAGTAATTTGTCTTCCCATCCCAACGCTCGACCAATAATTGTCGAGCGCCGCCGGTACCGGGATAGTTGAACAACGCTTTGTCAAGAAAACCCAGGGCAGTGTCTGCTTCCTCAGGGCTACTGAAGGTGACAGTGACTATACCAAGAGGATTGGTCTGTGTGTGATGAAATAAAGAAAAGCTACCAGTGAATAACATGCTAAATAACCTGAGCGTTCAGAGAACATAGTTACTGACATGGTAAGCTAGAATAGATTTACAGCAGTGGTCAGTAGTTTGGGATTTTTGTTACAAATGAATTGGTCGCAGCTTTCGGACAGCACTTTCTAGCTAGCGCCTTTCGAAAAGTTCCGTTCTCCCTATTTGTTTGACAGAGACAGCAAAGTGCGACAACTTGAATTCTAAATGGTCCGATAGGGTCGCTTTACTAATTCATACATGTAACTCAGAAATACTCGTCCGGTTCTCAACTTAGAAAAAATGGTTGACGGTGAAACTACAATTTGAAGTGGGATCATTCGTCTGAGTGCATTAAATCGACGGCCCGGATAGCTCACTTTCGTCGGACGACCAACTTCGCTGTATCCCATTCTGTTCTTGCAAAGAATTTTATACTGAGTTTACCCGACCTTGACACGCAGTCCCAAAATGCGCCAGCCTGTGCTTTACGTAAGTCAAGCAGTTGGCGAGCGAATCCCACGCTGGTACCCATGACAATGTGAGCTAGTTTACAAATGTGACTGCTTGTTTAAAAAAGGAAATGAATTATGCGATGCTATAAACACACTTCGAACTCACATCGTGGACAACTATCTTCTTAACGGTTCCACACTTGGCACATTCAGTCCGAATTCGATCGCGCACGCATGGAATGAGGGTGACATCACGCTGAGAACAGTTGGAAAATAAATCTGAAGGTAGTCAATTAAGAAATGCCTACGAAGCTCCATAAATAACATCGGAAACCAGTCGTTAACAGCCTATCTACACCAAGTAAGAAACAGTTTTCGGAAAGCGGGTACTTGAGATCATGTGAAAAGAAATACGTCCAGCTAAAGGGAACACAGATACATAACAATCAGTGGTTGCACACACGAGAACACATACCACAAAGTCAAATTCTAAAAAAGCGTTCTTTAAGACCAGTACACGTTCTTTCTTGCTACGCACGAATTTGCTTGTGTCTACGCCCCAGCGAAACAAACTGAAATGAAAAAAAATGAGAGGAATGACAAAAATCAAGGTAAACACGAAAGCCGATGACATCCAAGGAGATGAAAAAGACACACAGATGACTCTGAGTTATAAACAAGGTGTGCATGATTACGGCACAAGTTACTTCAAGCAGCTGAACTCCAAAATCCCAAACCAAAGCGTGCTGACAACTGCCATACAACCTGCTCGTCAAGATTATATGTGCGTCAAACAGATCGTCCACACAGTTTGCAAAATCTTTTTATCCACTTTATGATTCGGTTGACCTCCTGTGATGTACGCTGACCTCGGAAAAACATTAACCAAAACTGCAACCTCCGGAAGAAAATTCACGAATAACTTGGTCTCGCATGTTTCTGACCTATTCAACCGAAGATTCTGTTACTTGTGTGAGTACGGCACTTTGAGGTCGGCTAGGTCGGTAGTACATTAATGGAGTTTGGTCCGAAAGACCTTGATCTCACTCGCAAGTGACCAGGGCGAGTAAGAATTGTACACTGAAGAGGACGACTTTATTAACAAAACGTCTAAGCAAACATATGATCGGCGGGGCATGTTGAACACAAGTAACTGTAAAGGAACAAAGTTTCTGTTAGAAACAGTGGCATTGAAGAAGTACTGATTTCGTTGAGAAGTAATTCAGCACAATCGAAATTTAGATGACGACAGGTCTGTGTGCAACGTACGACGTACCAACCCCGACTGTGACAACACAATTAAGTAACTTTCATCAGAGAGAAAAAAAACAAAGGAAATGCTCACGCACTTCTCCTGTTGTTCTTTCAATCTCTTCTTCTCTTTTAGCGTTAAGCGTCGACGTTTTTTAGGATCGAATGTACCTTTCGGTTGAAACTTTGCACGCTCTACATGCAGCGTGTGACCCGGAGTATAGACCATACCGTCCAAAATCTTCAAAGCCAGTTCGACCGACTCAACCTGAAAACGTATGACAAATGTGATTAGGACTATGAAAATGATCGACATTAAACTAGCTAAAGCACATAATGAGAAATTTTGTGCTAAAACGTATCCAATAGATGGATGTTTGACTCATCCACCCCGTAAACGAATAATCAACATGAAAATGCTGTCGTGCTCTAGCAGCATACACGAACGAGGCGAACAGCATTGTAAATGAGCAAAGTAGGAAATGGATAGTGTCTAAAAGTTCGCTTCGACTTTGTTCAAATGAGTTAGTAGTACGAAAGTAACACACAAAGAGGACATCAGTAAACAAATGGAACAATTTGTTGTGATAAGAAATGAAAAAGGATTAGTAAGGACAACCTGTTCAAAAACAAAAAAGCCAACGAACCTTCACATAGCAGCATCGTCCATCGCCTTTTGGTTTACCGTGCTCGTCTCTGTAGAGTTTTATTCGAGGTTTGTCAACGAACGGCTCGTTCATAACCACGCCATATTTTGACATTAGTCCAAGGAACTCCTCCTCGGTTATCTCCGGAGGCAGACCGGTAACGTAAACATGCGTGTTTTTATCGTCCTCCATCTTGTTGATGTTGGCGAAAGAAAAAGATTGACTAACTGTTGAACACACAAAAACTGTAAACCTAACGGTTCGGCGCAATTTGCATTAAGGCACAGATGAGGAACTAAAGTATGAGTAGTTGTCTTCAGAGTTGCGAACCTAACTGCATTCGGATGGTATGTCGATTATGATGTGAGCAGAGGATGAAGCGCACATGAGCAAGTAGGGGCGAATGAACAGAATGACAAATCACAAACCACGCATCCTGATGCCCACTTTACCAAAAATGCAACCTAACTCGTGGTATAAGCTCTTGAAAACAGTGTGAAGAGTGGAATTAAAAAAGCGGTTTCATATAAGTTGCCTCCAACAAATTAGTCTACCGAACTGAACGTATTTACAATGTGTACTGCAGTATCAAGACCAAAGGTGAATGAGCAAGTCGCACGACAGTGAACGTAATTTGATGGACTTACAGAAATCATTTTATACATAACCTGGGAACTTGTGGCAGCAGGAGTGAACATCATAATGTAGAGAATTGATTCTTGATAAGAAATCAGCAATGGAAAGGGCACTTTTATCAGCATACCTCCAGTGCGGCAACAGACCTGTTAGCTGCTCATTGTTCATTTAGCGCACTTCACAAAAATATGGAAGTTTGGTCAAGTTAAAACGAACAACAGGCGATAGGTTTTCAAAATGCGATAAATGGATACGAAAACCTGGAACGTCTTCCAACAGCCACGTGATAGAGACCCCGAAGACATCCGTAAACGTACCAACGGTCGTGAACCTGCCCAAAAATATTGGCTGAAGGCGCCGTTAACCACAACACCGATGAAGACTACTCGAGGAGATGCCACCAGAAGAATTGTCTCGACAAAAAAGGATTAAGCAAAAGAGTCAAAGGGTACACACAGACATTACTGATCTCATAACGCTACCACCTCGGACAGTGTCTCTAAACAGTGATTCACATGACTGTAAAAACCATAACATGGAAGCCGACACCTACATAATTTGATAAGTGAAGAAGTCAAATTCTTTTATATTTTGTGACCACGTCGTACTGTGATCACCTCGTTAGTTTATCCAACCGTTTGTGGTTTCAGTGAACGTCCGGTGAGGTATATACGCGCCGGAAATGTCGTATATTGCTTGGCCAACGGAGACTGTGACACTGTACTGTTTGATAAAATAATCAGATATCCAAAGTTTTTCTAAATACGTGCTGACAAATGACTGCGACGACAGCGCTATCAGCAAACTGATGGGCATCAAGTGATATGGATAAACAGAGTAAAACACGACATATTTGTTAACACCTTTAGGAAAATACCACGGCCCTTAAATCTAAAACAGAACGAGATTTCGCATAAGCACCATCCACCTTTATACTCATCATCAAACACCACCTATTCACCGACATCAACATCACAGAGAGCAACACATGAGGGGTTCACATTGATGCTCCACTGCCACACAACCACGCAGAAGAAAAACTGTATAGGGAGAGAGAAGGAAAAAGAAGCGGAAGGGACCTAAGCAGTAAAAAGCCAACTCTATATTCTACAATTCAACATCTATGTACCTGCGCTTTGCAAACAAACAGTTACGTGAAAGTAAGGCATCATCACCAAGACAGCTTCTGCGAGGCTTTCAGTGCCCTGCGTCATTAAATGCACTCACTTCACAGACAACTCGGCCAAACGACCACAACATTCACGCCACTGAGCTCGGTTGGACCACCTCACCTAACGTCTCCAGCCACCGACTCTGGGAGCCGCGAGGGCCGCCAGACGAACCTGGTCTACAGTGACCAACTTTTTCGTGAAAGATTTCACTTCTCCATCAACTGTCCGACTCGCATCTTACGCCGATCGGCTGCAGCGTCAGGAAAGGGTGCCCGGTGTGGCAGACGCATAGCTGACATCCTCAATACATGAACTGACCATCTAAGTGTGAAAATGTAAGCAATGAACAGGAGAACTCGTTCGACAGTCAGTTTCAAACACCTGCTGCCCAACCTCCCTGTTGCTTACTCACCGGTGCCACTTGATAAGAGCGATCGAATGCAAATATCGGTGTTCAACTACCTGAAGACGGCTCAAGTCTTCCACTCTGAGCGGCCAAGTTTCGCTGCAGTAAACTAATACAGCCCTCACTGTTGTGTTATATACACGACCCTTAAGCTTCACAGAGACACCCCTCCGTCACCGCAGGTGTCACAGATTAGCGAACACTGCACTAGCGTCATAGATGCCCTCCTGTTTCACACCCTACACTTTCGCCGCCGCTGATGCGGCTTCTCAGATATACAAACCGATCAAAAACTTTAGTAGCTTCATTAAATAACAATAAATCTAAGTTATCATAGCAACTTTGCAAAAAACATTTGCAGTTTGAGGCTGCAAAATGCATTCTGAAGTATTTAGCGTCCACCATTGCTTATGCTGCTTGAAAGTTATCCAACAACAACACGTTGTCGTCAGCATAATCAAGATTAGTTAGTCTTTCACCAGGTAGGAGGTCCACGCCGGCATCTTGTGAGTGCCGCAGACAGTCTTCCATTTCTTCGTCTATGACGGAATTAAACAAAAACGATCAAGGTGGACGGCCTTGACGCACGCCGCTCGTGGTGTTGTATCTGTCAGACAGTTCACTGAAAACGCTTTCCAGAGATGAAGTATAGGAATAAGGCGCCGACTGTATGTTCACATACTTGTTCTGTACAACTCTGTGTTTAAGCGACTCTGAAAGTGTGGGTCGATCCACCGAACCGAACGCACATTTATCGCTGAGAGGAATTGCGATTGTTGGCCGGTGGTACACATTACGCTGATCCCGAATTTGACGAAGATTAAAAATGTTACCTATACATCCCCCCAAGGCGAAACCTTGCCAATCCTTTCGTAATGTTTACCTGCCGAGCTGCAGTGAGTCGACGAAGTATAACGACTGAGGTCAAACTAATCCCCCTATGGTTTTCGCAAGAGCCCCTGACACCTTTCTTGAATATAAGAACTATTACCGAATGACCGCAGCAAGGGGGGACGGTCCCCGTCGTCCACACAAGTTGAAACAGCTGGGTCAAGGCCTCTACTAACGCCTCTCCATTTTCTTGGAAAAGTGCCGGCGCTAGATCATCTGGACCAGCAGCCTTGATGCATTTGAGAGCCGAAATTCAGTTACAGACCTCAGTGTGTGGTTTCAAATCTATCGACCAGGGTGCTATATTACAACCTTGTGGCGGCNACAGAAATACTGAACGCTTGAAACAGCCGTTCGCAAGTGTTCAAGTTGATCACCAAGTGAGTAGGCAAAAATTTCAGTCTGTTCACAGAGTTCCCTGAGACTAACCTAAAAGACAGATGCATTGGACAGCAATAACGGCAACCGAATAGAAAACCAAACTTTTGAGCTGGAAACACAAGCTCTCGCAGCCTAGACGGATGGTGGCGATCCGAAGCCGATCGCAAGGCAAAACAACGATCAGCACACCCATGAGAGGATCGGAATCCTATCTGTTCTTCGCGAATCTAGTTTTATTTAGGCTTGGTGATCTGAAACAATATTAAGCCACCAAGTAACTTGAACACGATGAAAACAATATTGATGACCTTGCGACTTCCACACATGTCTATGTCTACAAACAATTCTTGAAAGTGTTCGGATCACCCATCAATTTGGTGCGACTGATTGGTGTTATTCGCAAGTTGTTTCATAAGCACAAGGTCAAAGATCGTACACGGATGCCTAGGGCAAAATCATAAGTCCATTTGTCGAAAACTGATATAACTGCAAACAGACAAATGTGTATAACAGGAGTGATCAGAAAATTAAACGGATCGGTAAACAGAAAAGCATTATGATGGGTGCTAGGTAAGTACCTCATTTTTCCCAGTTAGATCGACCAAGGATTAAAAACAACTAAACTAGCTGGAGCAAGTGAGCTTACTTCATACCAAGCTGGAGGTGGGGCAGCCTGCTTACGTTTCGTAGCAGGTTTTGAGGCATTTGAATCTCCGGACTTCTTGTCAATTAGTTCATGTGTTTGGTCAGATTGTAGGTTGGTTGCGTCCTGTTCGACACACAATGGAACTCCTGCCTGTTGCTCAGCCTCAGCTCGAGCCAAAGCAATCTCCGCATCCTCCCCGTCAGTTGCAAGAGCTTGGCGCACACGTTCCGAGGGTTTGAGATCAGTTCGAAGCTTAGTTGACTTAGCAGACTTAGGTTGTACAGCGGCAACCTTGGCATCCTCTTCCGGTGCCTCCCGTTGTTTGCAATAGTTGGCGTACCATTCTCTATAGGCTGGTGAGTTATAATAAGCCGTCAATGATTCGTGAGCAGCTCTGGTGAGGGCTTGCACTTCTTCGGACTGTTCGCCTTTCGCTTCACGGAGTTTGGCTAACTGTGCATTGAAACTGCTCCAGTTCATACAGCCATCATGCGAAGCGGCCGTTGCTGTAGCAGTTGTGACTGACGGCTCGTCCTGATTGGTAGCTACACCGTAGCTCATTTGATAGCGGGCGATAAAATCATCATCAATCTGAATAAATAAGCAAAATCACGTGTTATCAACTAGTCAGACGGCTCAGAACATGCTTGCGGAGTTGTTCAATGCAAAAATAAACCTAGTATACAAAGATACATAGAAATCGCCAGATGAAGCACTTTGGATTAAGTACATAAGCAAACAAGTGGCAAGCCACCACTCCCATTATAATCGGGAGCAATAAACATTCTAATCCGTGTGGTTCTATACGCACCGGAATGTAGAGCATTCATGAGGAATGGGTTAGAATAGGGCTATCATTTACGACCACATTTGACTGGTTGTAACTGTTCTGAGTTGTTGGCTGACTCAGCCAAAGTGAATGTCACGTATTAAGGATGCCAGCTAGTCGTCTTCCATACCGGGCACTATTCGCTGACAGCGATCGACTGGTGTAGGGTGCGAGGTGGACAGATAATGACCTGGCGTAGGGAGATGAAGTCGTTCACCAAGGGGTTGGCCACTGTGGATCGAGGTCGTCTCCCGGGCTGGGGTCCTCGCGACTCACAGAGTCGGTGGTTGGAGACTCTAGGTGAGATGGCGGCTAATCGAGCTCGATGGCGTGAATGTTGTGGTTGTTTGGCCGAGTTGTCTGTGAAGTGAGTGCATTTAATGACGCAGGGCAGTGAAGGCCGTAAGGAAGCTGTCTCGCTGATGACGCCTTACTCTCACTTGCAGCTCGGTTGTGTTTTTGCAAGGTGTAGGCACCTTGATGCTGAATGTTTCAATATGAACGTAGTCATTTTCAGTAGTTAGGTCCCTTCCCGTCCCCTTCTTTTTCCTTGCTCTCCTATATATATATAGGGTTTGCTTTTTCTTCATGGTTTTGTGACAGTTAAGCATTGGTGTGAACCATTGATGTATTGCTGTCCATGAGGATGATGTCGCACAGTGGCTTCGTTTATCTCCATTCAGCCGTGAACCTATTGCCAACGGATCAGTGCCACAACTGGCCGTCCTGGATGCACGATAAAACGTTAAAGAAAGGACACATTTATATGCGACCGAACACACTGTGCCGCCCAGAAGAGATCGTGTAGTAAAACCAGTAGGTACGAAAAGATGTCAGAGACACAAGACTGTCATGGCAGCATGACCAGCATGAGCTTCGGTCAGGCTGATGGAGCCAATGGATCAGCAAGTTAAAGTTATGTTTGACTGATTATTGGATCGTCGACTTGGTTACGCGCTCAGTCGCTTGACCCAAAACCGAGAAATGAGAAGACACACGGTAACATCATTTATTGGCAGAGCTAGACAAAACTATGTAACAGAATACGAAACGGTTACCATGGACGGCCGATAAACACAAAGCGAATCAAATGAATTCCTATACGGCAGTCACCACGTCAGAACAAATCAAGTTACAGGAGGCATCAGAAAGGAGTGGGAAACAGTCCAGAAAGCGTACAAGCGTTCGACCGCACGGTTGCAATCTGATTGACTGAGTGGGACCATACCACCATCCACGACCACACCATCCGAGCTGACCGGTCGATCGAAGTGGCGTGATGTGTCATGGCTGTTTTAAGCTTGTTGATCGTACATACATCATTGAGGATCCACGTGGAGTGGGGTCACAGTGGTCCTTTGGCGGCTGGATCGTCGGGGTGTTGGTAACGTCTGATGACTTCTCTTGAACCTCAATGTTCTGCGCCCCCTCTGCGCCTTTTGGCCCCTGGCGTTGTCCAACAGCTCTTCCAGAGGTAGCCCTCGATTTTCTGAATGGAGAGTTTGTTCC
>QNGE01003101.1:0-33819 GCA_008508345.1 Paragonimus westermani
TAAATCGATTACCAACTCAAGGATGAAACAAATAACAAAATAGTATAACAGACGGTAATGTGTGATGGTCAGCTCTTTCACAGGTTTCAGGCCAAACATGAATTTGACCACGTTGTGGTCACCTTCTGGAAATTGTTTCAAGACGGACAGAGTAGCAGAGGAGATACCTGTTAGGTGCTAAAACTTGTTAAGGCCATCCGTTTATTTGGACACATGCGAGGAACTCAGCTTGACTCGCAATGGCTGTGGAGGAGGTCCGCAAAACATTGGGCATGTTGAAATCTCCACCAGCTATTTTGTACTGTGAAGGTAAGTCCATTAACAAGTTCCTTCTTGTCGTCATTAGTGGCGTTATGTGGTCTGTGGACGCATCCTAAGAATAATTCACAGGACCCAGTTGACACCGACAGCCACAAGGAGCCATCACTCATAAATTAACNATTCACAGGACCCAGTTGACACCGACAGCCACAAGGAGCCATCACTCATAAATTAACCATTCCCACCTCGTCATACACCGCGGCTTCTGCAGGACGTGTGATAATCTATGACATTTAGTTGTGTACTGGAGGCCTGCTATTGGTACGAAAAATAAGAAGAGAAATGGATCCGAAACCGCATTTGGAGTTCCCATCAGGAACGATGACACGAGGTGCAGACTCAATTTTTTCTGAGGAGATTAACTGCACAGAAGGCGCCTGTAATCTACTGTGTCTCTCGCAGAGTGGTCAGCTGTTTGAATGCACTTCCATGTTCTTTACCGGACGAGGAATCATGCGGCACGTTTACAGTGAGATTACGTGCACAGCTGCCGAATCTGTGGGACGGGGAGCAATCTCATCCCGATATTTCCATGGTGTACTGACGTGACGAGACACATGCGAAAACTTACAGCCTCTCTTTAAAAAGTACTGAATACCGGAACAGAAGTTTATTTCCAGTAGTGATTGAAGGTATAGAAAACGGTTGCTTGTAACCTGGTTTTGGATCTAGGACAGCTAACAAAGAAAAAGTGGCGCAAAATGAGCAGACGTTCACTCGGTAGTACTCCAAGCGTGTCATACAACGTTCAAACAGGTGCAAACAAAAGTACCTCGAACAGTTAAGTAATGAGTTAGTCCTTAGGAAGTTGCAGGCATCCGCTGCGTGTAATTATATTCACCATCGATGAAAGTGGTACCAAGTTTATATCGCGCTTTTCCTGTAGCAGGCATAGATATAAACATGCATACAGAACGAATGAGCGGAAGTTCATGGTTACAGCCTAGAAAAATCACGTAATTGTTGGCTTTTTGTTTGCAAGATATAGGCACCTTGGCGTTGAATGTTTGAATGTAGTCGTAGGTATTTTTAGTTGTCAGGTCCCTTTCCCTCGTCTTGTACAGGGTTTGCTTTTTTTCCTTCATGATTGTGTGGCAGTTAAGCATCAATGGGACCCAGTGATGTACTTCTGTCTGTAATGTTGATAATGTTGTAGAGAAATAAATCGTTATGTCGCTCCTCTGGCACATCCGCTTACTGTTGCTTTTCTTTTTAATGTCATTCTCATGAATCACTGCAGACTTCTCAAAGCCATCTGTCTTTGTCCCCAGCATTCCAACCTTAGTTGGTGAGAGTATTTGTTTGGCATCTGAAGCAACATCATTGACGGTAGCCTTGGACATCAGCTGAGACTGTCACACTAATTAGAGCCTCAATTCCTGATCTACCCGTTGACTCTCCGGTTGCTCGCACTAATGGCACAGTGAGATCTTGGACCTCACGAGGTCAAGAAACTGGGCGTCTCTCACTCAAGCCACAGGCGCGAGCCGATGAGCATCTTACTACTCTCCACACACATGGAAGCAGCGGCCTCTGTACTTACAACAGCGACTTTCACAGTGAAGATCGCTAACCGAATAATGTGTTTTCATGCACTGTTCTCTCGATCGTGTAGTGCTGTTTGTGTCACGTCGTATATGTGGGGCCCACTACACCCATGTGAGATTTACCCCAACCGTGATCCAGCAAGAATTGCAGCCTTAAAGGCAGGAGCTTAGATCCAGCGATACGGTTTGAACGATAGCGGTTCAAGTCGTTTCTCGGATTACCTATCTAGTGAATTAATCAGGTTGCGAGTCTCGCCATCAAGTATTGCTCAAGTTTGACGCCGTGAACGTTTTGTAACGAAGCTAAGAGGTTCCCCACTCCATGCACTAGTGGTGTACAAAGAAAGGGGAAACTCCGAGCCCAGGCTAGGATGGTGATTGTTGTTTTGAGCGCTTCCTCCTCGATCGTTTAATTTTCGTTCGGCATCTCGACGTTGGAACGACATTCTTGTTGGTACTGGATGCAAGCCAGTAAACGTGTTTCCATCTGCTCAAGTTAGTGCCAACTCTAAACAGCCTGCAGCACCACACCGCAGCGGCAACCTTATAGTTACATGTGAACAACCTATGTTTACCATCATTTCGTGTATCCGATGGACGTCCTGTCCGCTACGTTATTGTATTTCCATTGTAATTAATATCTGTACCAATGGACCTTCTGTCTGAGCACGGCCGCGCCGTTTGACCCCCTAACAAACTGCCAGGTCAAGACGGAACTCGACCGCACGCTCGAATTCGGAGTAATACGTATTTCTGTGAGTCTTTGGTCCTCAGCGTCATGTATAGTCCAGCAGTGCTTATCACAGGCTCAACAACGTAGCTTTTTCCGAACAAGTGTTTTATCTAGCGTACTTGTGAGTTCATTTACACAGATTTGTCAGCCAACGTAATCACGGTTAAGAGTAATTAACACCCTGGTACGTCCAGCTAAACGACCCAGTTCATCTTTTCCAACTGTTTAACACAATGATTCTCACGATCTTTATTAAGTAAGATCTTTTAGTAAGTATGCGTTTTAGTTCTCGATGGCCGTTGTCATATCGTAGCCAGGTGGAATCGGACGACGCTTGTTCATAATGTCCATCGATGGGGGCAAGTCCAGTGCTGTCGCAACTGCATAGCTTCTTCGGAACATACCTTCTGATAGCAAGCGGGATCACAATTCACAACGCTTATTTAATACTGTCATCCATTAAATGTTACCTATACTCTGCCGAAATACGCGACTGTCTTTAACAACTTGGTGCCCTCCACAGCTGCCTGCTTTATGACCGAGTACTGTCCGTGACTTGGGACACAGAGCACTCTTCGTTTCTTATTTCGAAATGCCATACTCGGATTATGTGGACCGTGAGATGCGTTTGTTCGCAGCAGTCTTTCACTGTTGTCATTGCATTGCGCTCCAGCACTTAAGCGGTACGGTTATAAAGTAAGACTTGTTCTTATCCATCCCGCTCCCTTGACGTGTCGGACAGGTTTATGTACAGCCTCGATCCGGTGAAGTATGCTGATCATGACCTCGGCCCAATCTTGTACAGCCACTTCAGCAAGGCCGTAGAACAGCAGTTAAACAGAAAGTAGATACATTCCTAGTGTACGCCTATCAGTTTTTGCTTGATTTTCATGCCTGTGGTACTGAAAGCCTAATCGCGGGCGCTTTTTCACTCATTGGCAATACCAAAGCAATTTTCTGACTTCGACATTGTTTTGATAGCCGTGGTTTTGACTGAAGCCAAACTTAACTTGGTCTGCTCATTCGATCTCTCAAAGTGCCCTTCCTATTGGGAAACCTTTTCTGGACTCAGGTACTACCTGCTGAAAAGTCCACTGAGGTTTTCATAAAATGAGCCGCTTTGTTTTAGGCAACACATCCAGCATCTGGGTATATGCAACGCGCTCACTTAGGAGACGTAGCTGAGTTTCAAATAACTTGGTCATAGTAATCATTCACGCAAATCGAAGCGACTAAATCCACAATACCATCTGGCTAGACTCGAAGCCGTTTGTGCTTGTGCTAGTCGAATTTGACGGATGCCCTTGACTTCAGTCTACTCGTGAGCATTTTATCTGTCTCCCAGTGACTCACCACATTGAATCACTGACAATAGACAAACCGAATGGTCCCAGTCTTCAAATGATGTTCGCATGTCTCGACTAGGTGGACGTAACCCTGCTAGTTTTTGTGGTTTTTACCTGTGGGTGACATCATGGCTGGCTGTATGGTCAGAACTCCACTTAAATCCGCTCGACATCGGCAACTGACTTCTCTCCCGTCCAGATGACTTCGACATGATGCGATGGGAACAGGGCTAATATTTCTGTCATTGCCGCATCATGACCTGGCACCTTTGTTAATCATGGGTTTGGTTACTACTCACCTGTGTAAACTAACGACCCTCGCCTCTCCACACCGCGCCTTTTTATCAGGAATCCGGGTCGTGGTCATTCGATACTGTTTCACCTTCAGTTTTCCTAGAGTGTTATGCCCTGAACGTTTGTTGGGCTTCGCAGTCCAAATTCCGAATTCGTTTCTTGCTCGAACTTCTTTCTTGGCTCCTCTGCTTTTGACCTAGTCTCGCCGTGTACTTTCAATATTTCTTCATCATCCTGCCTTGAATCCCACTTTTGGACAAAACTTTGTCTGTGATATGGAAATTGCACTTTTACTTCGGTCTGCCATTCAGTTAGCTAGCCTGGTCCGGCTGTGCAGCAGTATCCCATTCTTATTTTTTCTAGTTTACATTGGGTACGGAGCTGATGACTGAAACCAGAATTCACACAAGGCATGCTTTTTGTGACTTTGGTGCCGGCATGTTTTGCTACTATCAACCGGGCATATGTTCAAAGTTCCTGAAACAGCTGAGTGAGACTGTTGTGAAGCTGTCTTTTCAGATGGTTTGCTAATTTTGTTTTCCTTTGGACACCAAATTGCTGACTCTGGCACTGACGGACTTTCAGTTTTCTCATCGACAGTCCTTTTCATGTAAATCGTCTTTGGTACTCTTGCATTCAGTGTTACTCAGCCATCATTGGATGTTTCTTTTGACTCCGACCGTCATTGATTAATAGGGATATGTGTTCACACCGTTCCTATTTATTCTGCCCTACCCTCATCCAGTGTTTACGGCTGATTGTATTTAATCCATGGAATATATGAGCGTTCCCTCACCGGCCTTCAGAATTGGCGATCTGAGTGAACTGTATGGAAACGAAATACCTGCGGAATTTTTTATGCTAGAACAAAGTAATGCTGCCGAACACGCACACAACGAGATTTCAAAGTTAACTTCTGAGCCAAACACTGTTCATCAGTTACAGCAGGATTGCAGGTATTGTCTTCAGTTTTTGTTTCCATAAGTCACTTTAGTCTCGACGCTCTCTTCATTGATGATGACCATACCACTGTTGAAGGAATACTGAACGTCACACCCAAGCGTGATGCGAGTCTGATGTCGTTGAAAACGCTGACCTATCTACACTTCCAGACTGGCGACTCTGTGACTAAAGTGAAGCGCAACATTAAACGAGTCCCGAAACCGCTGATTGATCTGTCTTACAAAAATGTTGTGGATGAATCTCCGGAGGCAACAGAATTATTGAGGGACATTTTCGTCACCGTTCTCGTCAACCGTCCAGCGTGTCTCCCAAATTTGGATATTACTGGCCAGGTACCCAGTGAATTCCACGACATTTGTGTTAATATATTTGTATCAGGCTCGTTATTTGAACCCCAGTCAAAGAATTGTCTTGTTAGGCTCGCAGACATTGGCGAATCTGAGAGATGCAATCAAGTGTCCTCAGGATAAGGTGGGTTGACCTCTCACTTCAGTCATCTTGATTCACATTTTGGTAGGTTTGGCTTGGAGACTGTAGTGACGCTCTGGACAATCCTGAGCTTCATATCCCAGCGGAAAGGCTGTACAAGTCGGCATATTTTTTCATCGAAAGGACATTCTATGATGATTTACGGCATCCCGGGACTAAGAGCATTAGCGAGTATGCCAGTCTTCTCAAAAATTTACGTCTTCTAGACCGGTTCTCAAATGGGTTCAAAGCAAAGAAGAGTTTGATTCTTCTGGACCATACGTATCCTCCACAATGGATGCTGCAAACCTGAACGATCTGATCATCCATGTTGGGAAACCTTATTACTATGTTCATCAAGGAAACTGCGAGCATGTCATTATATTCTCCGATGTCAGGTAGGCAACAAATGAACTATTCACAACGTCCCCTTCATTTTACTTCGGTTACTTCTAACAGCGCTTGGTTTCCTGGTACTGCCAACTGAATTTGTCTAATTTGTCTAACCTCGTACTAGTACGTACCCAATCGCACGAATTCAGTGTTTGTGGGTGTCTTCTTTACCGGCCTTTTATAACTGACATTTTTATCCATGTCTGCACTACTTACCACATCGACACGTCGCATTTGACGGTTCAACGCGGTTCGACGACCAGCAAACTGGATGTGCGCATGGCATCGTTGGAGCGCATAGGCCAGCAAACATACAACCGCGATGACGTGCATCAGGCAGGCAGCAAGTAGATGTGCTTACGATTTAACTTGCAGTGTGAAATAGTCTTTTTGGAAGTGTTATTCACATCACACAACAGACAGATCGCGGTCCTCTTCAGGTTGCTATACTTGAACCTCCGTACGTGAGTTTGGTGGTGAACGTATGCGGGGGCCCTTTATTCAGTTTTGTCCTTGGCGCTTACCACAAAGTAGCCATCTATACCTTGTTACCAACGCTTCCGCAGCATTACTTACTTTTGATAGAGTAATTAAATTTACAATGCTAGGCTGGGGATACTTGATGTTTAATGTCGCGATGTTCCAGTAGCATGACAACCCCGCCTTCCTTTTTTGGTCGTGTTATTAGTGTGCTTCGCTGGACAGTTGAACTAGAGATGGCGTAGAAGTTAGCATGTGTTGGCGTAGCTGGTTAACCAGTGTTGTAGTGGAGATTAGACTTTAGCCCATCATGACTGCTTCGGTAGGTTTGACTACTCATTAGGTTAATCTGAATAGTATCAGTCCGACTCCTAAACGATCTTCCAAGTCTTGTTGTTTAGTGACGGTGGCCGGGTAAATTTATATTCCGGTTCAACGTTGGGGGGTGGGTTAAAACTGATGACACATGCGCTGTCTGGTTATTGACTGTAAACTTCAGGTGACTCCAGGGCTACTGTTATTGGTCGAGCTGTCATACGTATAGACCTTAACCTTGGCTACGGCCGCACTGTTAAATTGTGTTCCTGTCAACACTAAGTTCCGTGTTGTCCGCTTTGTTGGCTCTGTTATGACTAACTCCAGAATCCAAACTTCCAGAGCCCTTGTCGTCCCATCTGCCATTACCTTCACCTACTCTAGTTAGGGCACTCGGATTTAGCGGCTGTCTTCATATCGACACATTATTCTGATCGCCGTGATCAGAGCTATCTTCAGCAACCTAATATAGTTATGACTGCAACGAAGCATTTCTCTGGCGCGTACCCACAACATGGCGAGAACGGTGTTATTCTACTGTGGCAAAATGTGACTACTCATATTAGTGGATTTCAGTCGTCCTTATATGTTCGACCACCATCGTCTGCGTTTCTGTCGCTCTCATAGCCAACGATGAAGTTAAGACGCGGGTGTTCAATGGCGCCAGTCAGGCGAATAGTCCAGTATTTGAAGATGCACAAATTGGGGTGTTTGAAGTGTTTCAAAGGTACCAACTGGTCTACCACGTTTACCAGTGCTGCAAACGATCGCTGTAGGGTGCTGGGTATTGGGAGTTTGGGACAGTTACTAGTCAATTAGCTACTGTGGGTCGAGTTTCTTGTGTGAGCTGTGATGGGTAGCCGAAAACACCAGAAGAGGTCACCAGTGCCATTAATGCTGTTGTTGTTTGGTTGATTTGTTTCCAAAGTGAGTACTTTTCTCTCAGGTTGGCTCTAAGGCGTAGGTACTTTGATTCCAAATGCCTGAGTTTCAACAGGCTTTTGACCAGTAAATCTCTTCTTTTACTTTCTAATTAGAACCACCTGTATTCCTTTCCATGGTTGTGTGACGGTTAAGCACCAATGCGAACCACTGATTCATTCTTGCTTGTGACGTTGACGGTGACTGTGGGCGTTTGACTAAATCAATACTTTGTTCTGTGAAGCGGTTCGTACGCATGCCGCACGAATGGGTTCTTATTAGCACAAGTTTCTCGAATTCGGGATTTTGTTGTGCATCTGTGCATATACTGAGTTACTTGATAACATGTTACTAACGGACAACTAGGATCACACTCCAGGTCAATAGAATTAGCTCGGCAGCTGCTGTAATCCCTCTTCTCCAAACAACTTACTTTCACCTACAGCTCAGTTTTTTATTTGTAAGGTGTAGGTGCCTTGAAGTTGACTGCTTGAATGTAGTCGTAGCTATTCTTAGTAGTTGGGTCCTTTCCCATCCCCTTCTTTTTTTCTTTTCTCTTCCTATACGAGGTTTGACTTTTTTCCTCATGGTTGTGTAACAGTTAAACATCAGTGTGAACCACTGATTTACTACTGTCTGTGATGATGAAAAAAATTTATTTTCAATATTCCCTCGACCTTTACTAAACCTCTCCCTCACTTTCATGTTCCAAAGACCATTTGACTTTCTTTCATCTTGTAGGTCAGAATTTCGGTCCTCTTTTGGACTGGGAACCCAAGGATTGTTTTTTGTGCTAGTTCTAGTTCCTATCATTTTAAACTCATTCCTCAGCTTCGCGGCTTGCCCATTAGTTAACTTCACATCTTAACGCTACTGCGGTTGCTCATAACTGAAACAGCTCACTTGTTAGCGACTAAAAGTTTGCTACACATGTCCGTTTATAAATTTCACATCTTTTAGCATCTCTGTTTAGAACCACTCTCTACTCGCTGCAATACAGTTTGTGTTCCGCCCGTGTAACCAAACAGTGTCTACCAGAATTTGCTGATTCGTACTATACCCCCATGCGTTCATTGGTGCTGGAGCACAAAACTGAATTATTAATGATGCCGGCATTATATTTAATCACTACTGAAGTTCCCTTGTGTTTATGGATTCCAGTTGTCCACCGTACTTATGCGGTAAAACTGCAGAATTCAAGAGAGCAAACAAATTTTAACCAATACAGTGGCATCCACTCGACTGTTCTTTCACCACGATTTTAGATTGTTTGACTAGAAAGTGTTGCCGTTGTTTCACGACGTTTGCCTCTTGGTGAATACTTCCAAAATAACAAAGTCTTGTTTATTGAGACTGGTTTCAACTTAGCATCACTAAATTCCTACCTAAAAGACTCCACCACTTTGCCCGGCATTATCTGTGACCATCGATGCTCTTAGACCATCATTATCACTATAGACTAATACGTCGGTGCTTCTAATTAGTGCTTAAATGCTACAAAGCGTCATCTGCCACTTGGGAGTTTGTCGGTTCAGGGTTGTTACTTGAACCCACTCTGGGCTGTCCGTCACATTTTATATATGGTGATTTTTTAAACCTTGAGATTATAAATTATCCTCTTGTAGGACACTATTTGCCTCCGTTATCCTTATGGACACCTCACCGGCAATACTGAAGACCGACGCTGTCCAACTAAAACGGCTTACATGTAACATCAAAGGTCAGATCGGGGACAACTCAATCGTGCAACAACTTACACTTTCGTTTTCACCGGGGGATGTCTGGATTTGTTGTTGCCAAGCCTTATTTCAGTTACTCACGACCAACTGAGTTGTCTCGAACTAGCCGAATCGTTCCACACACTGTTCATTCCATCTGTCCACATTCGTTAACCACCGGTTCCACATTTGGTCTCAGTAAGACGTCGATTGTCAGTACAACTACAGAGAAGAGAAAGCAACAATTAATTATTTTGGAAAAAGCACATTTTTGTTTTTATCTGGCTCGACCAGGTAATCTCCACCCTCAAGTTGACTGTTCGTAAGTTTCTGTTTCAACTGACGGTGGTCGTTGTGGCCGGCATCAGTGGATCAGTCGAAGTTTGTTCATAAACTCTGTTGACTTGGGAGAAATCTCTTTCCACCAATCCCCCTTAGAACCGATGTTTGTACTATAGGCTCACGTAGTCATTTAGATCTTTACCCGTTGCTCGTTTGGGTCACTCTGCGGCTATGATATGGACAGCTTTACTTTAGATGCTGTTCCCTAAACGTTTCATATCGAATTTGTCGTCCATCTTCAAACGGGTCATTTTGTGTTCCGAACGAATGGTCTCTGAGCAGACAGTAAAGATAAGAGAACAGAGGAAACGACATTGTGTGCGCCAAGGTGGTAACTCTTAGGCGAACGACCATCTTCAACGGAGTGGTTTTGCCAGTATGTGTCAGTGGTCTGTTTACTTTGCGTCTGTGGCTGACTTGCGCAAGGTGATCTAAACGTGACGCACTGTCGCCTTCTGTGATGAACCGTAGAACTCGATATGTAGAGTTCTTGGAACGCCTGTAATTATAACAGCCGATCAGCATTGCTAGTATGTTGCGCCCGAGCACCAAGCCTACCACCCAATCTCTCATGGAGTAACAGGGCGATTCTGAAAGCGTATAGGCGACCGTTCTCTGAGATCCTATCGGACAAGCATTACTCCGCGCCGTAGCTAAGTGCGATCCTACACTCCAGCTTGAGTACGAGATCTGACTTCAGCGTCACTAAAAATTTCATGAAAGAAAAATTAGTCTGTAACATTGGTGCAGAGCTAATTCCAGTGAGTGTCTGCGCTAGTATCGTAAATGCCTGCTTCCTGGCCACTATGCGTGCATACTTCCGGATCAGGGAGAGCGCTTACCAGATCAGCTTGTTTGCCTAATTATTGAGACGTGTGCACGATAAAAGCGTTCATGTATCTTGACTGTCCTGATTTTGAAAAAACGAACGTTAATCAGACAAAGTTTAAGATTCAAAAACAACTAGTCGGTTGGTACAAGGATAACTTCGAATACTTCCCGGACATGTATGCAGTGGAGGTAGGTTCACTAGAGGAATTTCGCTGGCTGAGCAGACTGAATCGCAGGACAACAGAATATAGAGTTTGTTTGAAGGATTCCTACTGAAACGTCCGGCTCAAAACCATGATCTACCAACCAGTAACTTAGAAACTTGACAAACTTGGTAGTTTGGTGCTGGCCCATCCCGTAGCGCAGTGAGAACGAAGTTGTTGCCTATCTCAGTCACCGCTGTTCGTAGTAGGTGTATGAAAAGTTGTAGTGGCCAACCATCGAGCGTTCGAAATGCTGTTTGTTTAAATATGCTCTTTCTGGTCTCTTATTATTTGAAAGACAACAACTGCGTCTGTAGAAACAGTTATGTTTCGGGCTTACGGGACATCAACGCAGTCGGTAATACGGTATACAATCTCTCCAGCGTACACCTTGTTCCCGGTTGCTTCCCATTTATTTAATCTGACATGGGTTAGCCTAAAAAAACCACATTACTAATCATCGTAGCATTTCGGGCCGCAGCAGCAGACTCGACCAGTGTGTTTACTCCGGTCCTACTAAAGGTGTACTCGCCCCTTCCACCGGGAATGGTTACAAGCCTACGTGTGACTGTTCCCATGCATGTGGTTCCTCTGTTACCACTTGCTCGGAACGATTTCATATAACTGTGGACATTCTTATAATAGAACTGCCTAAAAAATTAAAGCAGTAGCACATTTAATTATCTGTGGGGGTTTTGGTTGTGTAAGTGCTGAAATTCCTCTCCCTACGGTACATAATGCACTTTCTTGCCTTGACTTGACTACGCCGATTTTTAATCACACTGGAGACTGTCGTAAACTTCATCACAACTGATTCTTGTGAACGGTTCAGATAACAGTGATCTTCTCCCGGGTGTATTTTCACCACTCTTCATCTTATGTGTACGGTGGCAATTTTTTCGACAGGTCTTTTTTGTCCTTATTTGTCAGTTCCTCTTCCTGCTCTGCTCGCTCCACTTTATGTCCAGGTTATCTACTATACTCTTCATGATTGTGATAATTTCCTGTCGCCATGATCGCACAAATGAATTGAACTGTGAATACCTCAAATTTCACTTCCTTCTGTTGTTATTGTGACAGTTCTATCTTTTCGGTTACTAACTCTTTCGAGTTACTGATTCCGCCTATCACAGTCTCAATGGAGTCTGTAGGTCAATCTGTTTATCAGGGGTATTTGTGAGAAATGTGCACGAACTCTGTCTGCCTAAAGGTCCTAGGTGGTGTAACGTGGTGTAGCATAGGTTGCGCATATTTCATGTTTAAGATTGATCCGAAGCGTTGTTATGTGTAATTCTGTTTGCTTGGAGGCAACATGTCACATTAGAGCTCCCCGTAAATTCTTACAGCAGTCTTTGTCAGCATCCAATAACTATCGCTTTTCAATCTACCATTATCTTTCGTATCAAGCATTATTGACCGCGACGCTTGCCAGTCCCGTGAATCGTTCCCGATGCTGACTGGCCGAACTCAGATCCGACCACTTCGATGTGCCGCTTGTAAGCGATTGCCAGCTCGTTGGCTTGCCTCTAACTGTGGTGATCTTTTGCCGACCGACCCTTGTCCACTATGTGATGTGTGCATTCGATTGCTGCTCTATGATTCTGCGGGTCAGAAAATTCGACCAGACCTAGTGGTTCGTATGTATTGTGGAGACGAAGTTGTGGTCTATTGAGCCTACTGATAAATTGTATAAATTTGTGAATATACTTTCTACGCTATCACCGTTCTTATCATGTTTACCCTGGTGAGTTTTTGTTTGCTAAGAATCGAGAGCTTGGTGTTCTGTCTTATTCCATGACACTTGATTTTTAATGGTTTTAATGCTTACCAGTCAGACCGACAACAACCGCGTCATGTGTTGAATGGCTGACGGCTTCACATCAGCAGATTGAGTGTCACATAACTCAGTGTGAAATGTGATGAAATGCTTTTCCCAGTTTTAGGTAAAGAAGTAAGAAAAGAAGAGGGAGACGTAATGTGCAATTCATTTATCAACTTGCGTTCTGAGTCAGGATATTTGCGGTTTATAAGCAAAATTTAACCACGAGCAAAAGGCCGAGCGACTTGTAAAAATGAAGCAGCATCCAACCGATGGTTTTGTTTGTATCGTTTCATAAAACCTTCTCACCGATGGCCCAACAAGTTGAAGTCTACATTAAAGCCATTGAGCCCGATTACTTGTCGTCTTCCTTAACACTTCTGGTCGGAGGCTTAGTGGTCCACGAAGTCTTTCTTCTCGGAGACGTTATTAACCTGCGGTTTTTAATGTTGGTGAACTTTATGCTAAATCTTCCATCGATTACTTTGCATCTCACGTCACTAATGTGGAGGCTAGGCGAAAGATGCACATCGTGTCAAACCGTGGATTGATGTGGTCTCCAACTGACTGGACAAACTTGTTTGGTCCTCATTACAACACTTTACCTCTTAGCCTCCTGGTTGATTGCACACTGGTATCATCTGGTATGTATGTAATCAAAACGGGCATCGATAATCAGCGCTCTTACTGCGGTTGGCACGGAGCAACTAAGCTGTGATGATCGCAGCTGTTTGAACTCCATTTTTAGTTCGCTCACATACAGCCTACCGATAGTCACCGCAGGTTACTGCCAGGGCATGTATTGGACGGAAACTGATCGGGTTCTCTATTTCCACCCATTCGGCCACCATTCAGACACCTGTATAGAAGTGGGTAACTAATCTGGTTAACCGGTATACTTTGTGACAGTGAGCACTGTGGTACTCTGTAGGCTGAGGACTCATAATATTTTTCCCGCGTTTATATTTTTTTCCCGTTCTGTGGATTAGTCTTTGCAACAGCTAGGTGGTGCCTCCCAACGAGATCACCTCCATCGCTGGATGGTCAGCTATGGATCTGACTTGGTGTCCCAACTTTCCTCCCTACATATACTGGAAATATCGAAGTTCCACCTCTTCAATCTCAACTCGTATCCGAAACTACAACAGTACTTATTAATGAGCTGTTACATAAGCTTTGGTTTTGAACTATTTTTCACGCCACTTTGGACGGTGCAGTGATAGGCCCCAATAGACCTGGCTACCGTGGTATTACCCTCTAGCTTTGGTAATACCACGTGCCATATACTACCTGATAACTGGAGCTCTAGGGCTTGACCTCTGATACCAGTTGATCACTCTTTAATGCGATTGTTGTGCGTTCTTTCTAGATCCCACCTTGGAGCGCTTATTTTCAAGTGGGGACGGGACAAGAACCTGAACTCTGACTTGAGGCGAACAATATACGTTCTCCACAGTTAGACTGCTTTTTATCTATGTAACGTCTCACTCTAATTGCTGCAACTACTTAGTGAATGCTCCGGCGCTTTTTCTACGTTCACTTGGGCTTTGTTTAGACAAATGGGGGCAGTCGAAAGTCGTTAGTTACATATTCACAATACCTACTTTGCGAAAGTGATCAGTCGTTGAAGCATGGTTTTTTGTGTAGGTCAACAATGCAGGTACTGTATGGGGTGGAATCAAACTCCCCAGACCTTTTTGTAATCACTACGCGGGCAAATTTTCTGTCTGAGGGTAAAAAGTTAAAGTTGACTACTCTTAACGCTTGGTGACTGGGTGTTCAGTATGGCTGAAACTCTGAGTCCATCCACATACTCTGACGACACCTCGCCTACGTCTAGGCATTGTAGCCTGTATCCTTAATAAGTCCGTTGCGTTAGTGACCATCAACACTCTGAACGAATGCCCAGACCAAAGTCTGTACCCGCACCGATTGTGCATGACATACAACAGAGATCATAAGCACAGCGATCTACCGACACCGCTTATCTTCATCCGAACCTCCGATCCGACAAGCCCAACGAAAATGCTATGTTGGCATAAAATTGTGATTGATAATGACGTTTCAGATGATCCATCGGAAACCGAATTGGATTCTGAGCTTAAAATATTGAAACGTAATAGAACTCCAAATCCGGACTTTTCCTTCCTGGCGAAGGTGGCAGTGAAAGGTTGTCCGAATTGACCCCATTCCTCCGTTCCGTATGGGAGACTGAAGAGGTACTTCATAATTGGTTCTTGTCAACATTCATTCGTTTTCAAAAAAGGTGCCAGGACATCATGTGTCAACCGCGGTGGTGTTAACCCTATCCCTGTCGCACCCAAGATGTTCACAGGTCCCATAAGGCAGCGGCTTTTGAAACAGGTAACTAAGATAAAGGGGGCAAGTTGCTGGTCTGGTTACGAATGTATCCACCGTATCTTCACCTTGCAACCAGTACCGGAGCATCGACACTGTTGTTCCCAGCCAACCGTCGTGGTATTGTTGAACCTGAAAGCTGTTTTCAATTCGGTTACCCGACACGCTGTCTAAGGCTGTTTCGATCACAGACGAGTTCTAGTGCTGTTTGTTATTTTTAATACCGTTTTATGCTCGCTATGAATGCAGAGTGCACATCCATGGGTAGCCGTCGCGAGCGTCCCCTACGTCAAGTGGTATTCGGCAAGACTATAACGTTCATTCTCTATTGTGTGAAGGACAATATTTTGAGAGGACTACTCGAAAAAGCTGAGGGTATCGGAGTGGAGCCTCTGTCTGACAATTAGCTGACTGACAGTGAGTAACCGGACGATATTGATCTGTATCGTATGCACGTTGCACCTAAAAAATGCAAAATATTGCCACAAAATTGGGTTGACATCTACCCTGACTTTGCTATTGCTGGCATGTCGCTGGTGACTGTCGATTGTTTCACTTGCTTCGATGGTGTCACGTCATCAGTTTGCAATATTGCCGATGAGGTATCCACAAGGATGGCAAAGCAGATACTACATTCACCAAACGCCGTCACTTGTGGCGTCTGAAGGATTGTCCACCTGTGGGTTAAACTTAGGGTTTATGTGTGCCTGCCCAGTTTCCCTATGTGGATCAGAGACATGGCTCACTCTTGCGGAAGATGAATATAGACTCTCAGTATTCGACCATCGTTGTGTCCATCCGTTAGCTTGTAGCAAATGTGCAGCTCTTGTGAGCGACGCTACAACCCGTATGCGCGTTTGGGTAATATGCAAGTTCGCGAGTGATAACCGAGACAGTGGAAATGTAAACTTCACCGGTTGGGTCATGTACTCAGTACACCGGCGCAGCATCCACCTCACCACGCATTGTTCACTGTGGCTAATGATGGTTGGAAGAAAGCGCACGATGAACGGGCGACGACGCAGTCACAGGTTATGAGCTCCAGTAAGGGAGGCTGGTCGGTGTCGTCTCTGTGGTTGGAAAGTTTGCGACCATCCACATCACTGGTTCTAAGAACTCACACGACGGCCCGTCGCGACCACTGACGAGCTTGTGTTCGCAACTGGTGTATGTTCGTTATTGGACTTCAAATAGCGATGTGACCAATGCCAATTGTCTCACATTGGATGGGTTCTCTGCCGAATGTTGACTCACATGTGGGCAGGGTTGTAATGTGGACTCTCAGCTCAAGGTAATCTGTACCGCTTACGAAGTAGGATTGTAGTGTAATTCTTGTACAGTTGTGGCTCACGAATTCTCGCGTGCCACCCGGTCATCCTTAATTGTGATGATATGAATCGTAGTCGCGGTTGTTCGGTCAACCGTGACTGAAGCATGCGGTTTAAGATGGTGATCCCTGTGAGTGACCAAATTTGTCATGTTCTTGATACCCACAAACTGGAAATAGCAACTACCGTGCCTTGTTGCGCCCGGATTTATTCAATTTCTTATTTTGCTAAGTCCTCACGCGATTACCGTAGTGGAGAAATACTGTTCACACAGCTATACTTTATCAGTTTTGGTTTGCTGTAGTTGTGAAACCGTGCCGAACGTACCATCAGCCCATTTATTTCATCGACCCTTGGTTGCCTCTCATTTCCCCGTTTTAGACACCTCCACTTTTTAATCGATGTCTTCTACAAGGCCAATTCCGAACGGTGGGAAAGCAAACGAACCGTCTGTCAGCTCATCTGGCAGTGATGCTGATTCTTCCATTTCCTCAGCGTTTTCAACAGTCTCGGAGATTTCTCGCCTTCTGAATACAGGTCAGTTTCTGACTTCTCCGAATCCTTCCAAGAGACTTTGTTCAGGTGCGACAACACTACCGTGTAACATCCGGAGAAACATGAGACTTGAATTTGCGATTCCGTGGAGAAAACTACTGATGGCCTAGCCTGGGCTGATGTATTCTATTAATGTATTTGATTTGAAACACACGTCCATTTGCATGCGGGTCGAGCTTAGTCTAAACCACTTGAAATGGGTACGGTCCCATCCGACAATGGATTGATCGTTGCTCCATTCGAATTTTTCTTGTGAACTGACTCGTCCCCTTGTGTTACCCCGATATATACTGACTACAACTGGCCATACGCTATACTCGTTTCAACTAGCTTATACCCTGGTCTATTACATAGAAAACCTTATCTGAAATGAGTAACTCTCTTTCGTCTGGTGCAGATGAGACTTACAAAACGATCGTGACTGGGGCTCATTTTGTTTCGCAGTTTGCCCATCCGAAATGATCTTCAGTATGTTGTAAACGCCCGGAATATACGTCGGATCGACCACGGACCAAAAGAGCATTCGGAAAAACTTGAATCTTTCGCTGGGAGGTGAAACTGTAAGCGACAAAACGCTTACGCGCAATTCGCACTACAAAGTTCTCTTTAGAACGCTGCGACACGTATGTAAATCGAACTCCAGTACCAGCAGCACCGTAATCCGCAAAACAATGGTCATTACGAACTCCAGTTATCCACGTTCCCAGAAAATTCGACAACAGCACCAAATGAACTGCGCACGACGGAAGGAATCGCCAGCCTAAGTTAGCAAGCAAACATTGGTCTACCAGGCAGCTCATGGGTTGATTACGACACAACCATTCGAATACACCAGAACTGTAACAGCAAAGGGTGCTGGGCCTGACTTGTTTGTCATCATGTTCTGTCAATGGCATGTGAAAATGCACAACAGTCGTACACTATTTTGCACGGCTGATATACTACAGCATCCTTTACCATTCGTTCCTTCATTAGAACGGCCCGCTCAGAACATACTTATCTTTGGCCTTTAGAACACCGGATCGTCATTAATTTCACCCTGCATACTTTTACTGCCGATTAGTGCTAACGCTAATCGTTGGAAGCGTTGAGCGGTACACACCGCTGACTTGCACGTGATTATCCAGTCTGTTTCATATTCGATGATTAAGCCGCACTGGGTATGGCAAACCACCACCAAGGATTTCCTACGGCGAGAAATACAGATCAAAATTGTGTTAAACACACTGCTGGTTGCATAGTGCTCTCTCGATGATCTTTCATCTGACCTTTTGTTTTCCACGTCCCGGTACGCTTTGCTCTTTTTAAGCAGTGTTTGACTGGGTGATAAAAACATGCGTCCAAACCTGTTTTTTAATCGTTTCCCGCCTCCTAAACTAACTTCTCCAGGGCTGTCACTCTCCAATTACATCTCTTTGGTCGGTTTTTGATTAAAATTCTTAACGCTGTTTGTATGAAACAAAGTAAGATAACATTAAAGGCCACCGTACACACGTCGAAATCTCACTAACGCCGCATCACTCTGTTTTAAATTTGTTTGTTCGCAGGTTTGGACGATGAAGAGCTGCTAATGTGCACAAAGCTAATCGAGTCCGGTGTAAACCCAATGGCTTTGGCAATGATTGTGCACACGGCCAAACAATCGCAACCATCTATGCCCACTGATCGCCGGTGATATTTTGCAGTATACTTGAAGAGAAATAAGAGAAAAACTGATCGAAAAAGTACACCCCAATGTTTTCTTTAAAAAGGAAGGACAAAAACACTAAATTGAAGAGATAGACGGCACACGCGAGAGAGGGAGAACACGGAAGTAGCAATCGGAATTAAACGTATCACAATCGTTGGGAACCAGCAGAGAGAAGGAAACGACCAACCGGTAACCCCGGCTGTTGTAAACGATACAAAGCAAAGGAATGCTTCATTGCCCAATAGCGTCGGCGATCACCTGGCTGATGACCGGGTTCGAGGAACGTACAACGATTTTTAAGCTCACGCCCTGACAACCGAGGACCTGTGTACTGACGTCGGAGACAATCCGAGCGAGCTTGCATTGGGCTAAGACTTCGTGATTGCCACGGAACATCCCAGATAACAATAACTGATGCGAAGAGCGCTGTTCCTGTGGCATCTGATCAGTTCGGTCACACGGTTGTAGACCTAGATGATCGATCACTTGAGTGATTGCATCTGAAATGGACAGCAATGAAGTGAGAAATATCCATATACTTATCAAGGTTAAGGGGGAAATAAGGGTGGGGTGCTTGTGTTGCTGACACGATCAGTAAGATGAGATTAAGTGTGGAGAAGCAGGTGTCTGGAACAAGCAATAACCATGAAGGTGAATAAAAGTTTAACACTTTTTAGTCTGTTTATTCTCTTCGCATTTGTCGCGTGTGACCTGCTCATTGTTTTTCATGGGCTAGATACCATCAGGATGTCCTAGGTAAGCTAACTCGAGTCTGTTATCACGCTTGTGAGCCACCAGTTTCCAAAAAAACAAACAGTATTCGACAGTGACATCGCATATGCTACATAAGGCACAGAACTCGGGCGAGGTGTCATTGTTATTTTCTTGGATAAACGACAAGCTGTGGCAGTACAATTTACCTTCTAACGGCGCTGTTTAGATGGCTCAAGAGGATCCAAAGTTTCAACGATACAGTGGTCAACGCCCGCGGTTTACTGAAATGCAACAATACAATAAACCTAATTCTTGCTAACAAGAGATCAAACGGAAGCTAATGTATGGATTCAGACAGTCAGCGGTCGCAGCCAAATGGTTGAATGGGACGACATTCACAAGACAGCTTCATTGACGCTTTCACTATATCTGTTTACGGAATTCGTATCACAGAAAAGTAAGGAACTAACGATATTCCAGCCGCAATAGGATCATTTAACAGAGACTAGGTGAATCACGAGAAGCCTGATTGCGGACAAAAGATCAGGCTAGGCATGTGACTTTTAAACTCGGTACACTCCAACATGGCGATACTGCTAGGGGGAATCCGGATTTCTTTCTCGTGGCAACCAGAATTAGTACACTTGAAAGTAGTCAAATCAATAAGCCCAGAATTGTAGACATTACTGGTGCGCGCATGGCCATCGATCGAAATTGAAAGACCGTGCCTTACCTTTGATAAATTTATGCTTTGCCAACACATAGGTCTCCTCCACCTCCGATTCAGGTTTCGCATCTTGCCAGGCCAGGCTGAAGTTTCCTTTTAGAAGACGTTGAACGTGATCGGAAATGCTAACGTGAAGATCTTCCAACTGTGAAAGTAAGGCGAATTGGAAAAGATGGATCAACCGAACCTTAAGTAATGCAAATCACTGTTAACATGAGACGAAAGGCTGTCACAATTAGCATGTTTCTACCACAAGTTTTATTTTGGCCTCCGTGAAATTTTAAGCCTATGGCTGGACAAGAGAATCAAGATCAATTTTGACTGATATCTGTTGGTAATTCTGTCAATGAGTTAGGTCGAGTCAGCCTGCTTGGAATGATTCCACTGATCTTACAAGCGCCCCGGCTACCGGCGCATTGCTCGTGGGGTTTTCGATGAACGGCCAATCAATCTAACAACGTGCCGAATTTGTCTCAGGTCGTACACAGAATATTAGTCCATCAACGCACGGCGATCAAGCGACGAATTTTGGCAACGGAAAAATCGGTCGCTGCCAGACCACACAACTCACTGCTTTGTCCACAAAAACCGCTCAAGTGTTACAACCCAGTCATCATCATCATCATCATAGACAGCGTTTGTGTTGTGGGTATTCATGGTTGTGTGTGAGCTGAGATACTGCCAGGACGCCCAGACCTAGACAGGAGAACGATTAGGGTTCTCAACCAAAGCCTTTAGCTCAAAAGCCTGTACCGCAAGGCAGCGGGTGGGTGGCGGTGTCCCAGAAATGGTACGTTTTTCAGAAAGAGATGCCAACATCTTCCAACCCTCAACCTGGAGGACCAGGAGACTGTGGTTTGTCAGACCTCTACCTGTTGGCCTGCCTGGTATGAGTAACTCTGTCCAGTTTAGCCCAAAAGGTCATCGAGATGCGCAAGCCGTCACACCACGTCAAGGTCCAGTCTCACCGTTGTCATGGATGGTTCACATTCCTGTCATCCACGCGCGCACTGAATTCGTTGAGGGCACAAACTTGTCCCGTGCTCAGAACGGTGATCGATGACATCTTGCATGTATATGTTTTCGTAGCCTTGATTCTAAACGATCAGATACCGCAGCCCCTTTTTAGTACCCTTCATAACTGTAATAACCCGACGAGTAATCGGAAACGTGTTCGCCATGTTTTAGCCAACAATGTATTGTTGATAGGTAAACACTTGGCGTTAGGATTTGATAATTAATATATCTAGCTAACCGATTAGTTTTAGCACTGAACCCAAACGACTGACCTGATACTCATCCAAGAGCCCGACATCGGCAGAATCCACGTCAATTTCTTTGACGGTAAACTTCAAATTGTTCGTGAATGTGGTAGAATGTGATTCAGGATTTTCCGGCAATTGAATGAGGACGTAGGTGTTACCGGGTGAGTTGTAGTCCAGACTGTGGCAAGGAATTGTTTTGAGCACAACAAATTCACTGTCCTCTGGCTCAACCTCAACTACCACGTCTTCCAAACGTTGGTCCGGCATGGTGTTTGTACACTCGTACTGTAAAAAAATACACATCCATGACAATTAGATCATCCGTCAGTAACAGAAGAGAGTGTGTAAGAAATATTCGCAGTTATATATGTAAGATGCGTATCACCTGTCTGATAAACCATGGATATAGCATTAAATCAAGCTATCCAATCAAACACCAGCACGTGTGGAAGGACAGACATGTATATCCATAGTGAAATTTCGTTGTGCATCAGTGATTCCAGAGAATTTCTTGTTTTCTAACGCCAGAAGAGTTGCCACAACTGGAATCATGGCCGGGTAGTTCGAATCGCTTTCTCTCACTGAAACTGTTTTGTTATAAATATCGTTTTTGCTGAATAAGGACTATAATTCAGTTCATCAGCCTGTTAACCTGACACTGTGCTCGACGGTGAACGGTCAATACAAGCCTATTTGGAACGGTAGACTGATAGAGGCATAATACTCTCACGTTTTCAATAGCTCCGGCTGTTTCTGTTTGCGATCCGTTTTGACGTTTGACTACTCATAATCCAGCAATTAAATTTAAATCTTAACCATGATCACTCCGAATGACCAATACGCCCAATTGCTACTCACGCTTCTGATGGCAGTTGGGGTTTCTGACCCATTGGTGAAGAGAGTTGGAGACAAAGCATAAGCTCCTAATGGGATACCAACAATCGGAAGAGTTTCGAACGCGTTGGCACAAAAACAACATAGTGGGTGGTCGGCTTCGGACTGTCACACCGGATAGTAAGATCGAGATAGTCGTAGTGTACTGATTTCTTGTTAAGCAAATGGGATGATCATTTCGTGACTGCATACGTCCGTGAATTTAATAGGAAGCGAAGTAAAACAACTCTGCGTACACTAAAGCTATTTCTAGTCGACACTTCTCGGCGGCTAAGGTTATTCAATCGTCCAGTGCTTGTCACTTAAACGTGACAGCGTTTCATTCAACAAACATTGCAAATATTCCATGTAAGCTAAGCAACTGATTAGAATTTTTAAGACGATCAGTAGTGATTGGGGTAGGAAGCATTTACACAAAGCGGCTACAGTCAACAAGCATTTTGTCACTAATTTTCTCAGAGTTTCGTTAACTGGTTCGTGAATTAATTTGTTTCCGCAAACCCTCCCAGTATCGAGCATGGGTGAAAAGAAAAGCCCAAGAACTGTTCAGAATGTTTGTGGCTTAGGATATGTGGGCGTTGTTGCTGTTGGTTTCAGTCCACAGCCGGCCGTTTGGCTTTCGATATGAGTTTAGACAACATCGCCAGCGCAATTTACAGGTTTTACAAACAACTCGGAACCAGTAACACACTCGGTAACGTCTTTGGAAAGTGTTACCGAAGCATGTTTTTCGTTTAACAACGCGGAATTCCACCGTAAGCGAACCAACCGTGATTAAGTGCAAACCTCATGTGTTCAGATGAGAATATGGTTGCTCAGAGTGAGCAATCCTACCGTATTCCAACGAAAGTTTCTCAAAGTAGATTCCACCGAATTACTGTATGAGGATTAGAAAGACCCAACAGAATATTCCACGATCGAGACCGTACGGTTTCACAAGTCGGTTTCATTTCTTAAATCAGAGACTAGCTGGAGATTTATAATTCCAGATCATAAATCTAAAAAAAAATCTTGTCACTTACTGTTTAGGGTGCCTGGTGGGATCATTACACCGGTATCCTTACCTGCAAGACCAAATGTTTCGTGAACATGTGTTTCACACAAGTCACAACGTATTCCGTGTCGGCCTCGCTCAGTTCGACAGGATCTGAGGACTTGAACAACGGGCCAAGACCGACCAGTTGGGGAACTGCCGCGAGCTGATCGGCGTAACGCTGTGGACTCCGATTTGTGACATTGCTGACCGCCGAGTCACCAACTGCGGACAGACTAAGCTCTCCCGAAGGTAGTGCGCCGGCTTAATGAGAATGAGAAGATTTACGTGTTCCGTTGAAGCACGATTCAGTTTGTTTGGGTGTCTGTGTACTGTGTTATGTTAGTTTTGAGAAATCCTACTGGCATCACGCACAACATGCTCATGGGCGAAAAATAAAAAAGGAAACGGGTAAACAAAGACAACGGGGCCGGATGCAATATGGTTAACGTGAGAAGTATTACCAGGAACGGCAACAGCTTCGTTAGCCCCTAAACCTGCAGACTACCAGTCAGTGTAGTCACGCTGAAACGTGATTGGTATTACTGTGTAGCTGCGGATCGTAGTTACTGAGCGCACAGAAGTGTTTGCCATCAAAGGTTATCTTTTATCGCTCACCCTCAGCAAGATGGTTCAGAGGAACCGGCAGTATATGTACCCTATACTTCAACAAAAGCTCACAAAATAACGCCCATTGTACACGCTTGCTTTCAAGGCACGATGTAGCCGTTTGCCCCGGCTAGCTTCAATCGCCACAACGGCCCAGAAATGAAAGAGCTCAAACAGAACGGTCACACTTAATTGTCCCTAATGGATTCATTGGACGGTGACAACACGTTGACTGAAACCGCGAGAAAAGGAACTAACGAATAGACGTTATTAGAACGTTCGATGCAACGGCACTTGTTTAAACAGGTTTCCTAACTTAATATGATGTTTCTTTTGCCGTAAAACAAGAGGGAAACTCAAAGTTTGCGTACTACTTTGTCTACTTGATAGGGGATTCAAGCACAACCTAACCATGAAATCCAAAACAGTACTCCCATCCATAATTCTGAAGAAATAAGGCTTTTAACATGCATCCCTTGCAAATTGTTTCACAAAAGATCCCCGACATGGTTACAATATCGGGAGGTCCGACTGAGAAGTATGCTTTATTTTTCCCGTAGGTTTACTGCATAAAGTGAAAACAGCCACAAATGAAATATGTGATTCAAGATAAGGACACCCACAACCAAAACGCTAATTATCGTAGTTGTAGCAGCGCAGCCTACAAAGCATGGTCGCGAGTTCGAACCAGAGTTCAGTCTGATGTTCCCGCTAGGTTAGAACATGCTGACGAGGTCTAACCCAGTGCACATCATCCAGGATTCGATTGTCTGCCCCTCATGATTATGAGGTAAGCATAACAGCAACCGTCCTATTGGTCATACGATATGCGCGACTGATTTGTTCTGCTAACACATTCAACCATAACCTTACACGAACAGTGCTTACTACATCTGACCACGTCAAGGGGAGATAATGTTGCTCTTCACTTCAACCCATAACCCTGTCATCAGGACTGCTCAGTTGAGTTGAAGAAGACAGACGCAGTGAAAGAAGAATAGTGCAGGTAATTCCTTTCGCGCTGCTGCAGTCCAAAAGTTTGGACTGTGACAAAGTATGGGCGGTACTTATTATGTAAAAACAAAACTAGGGATTGCTCCACGCCAAACAACAAACAGTCATGTAATCAAGTGCTTATGACAGAAAGATGACCATGTCCATCTTCAATCACGAGCACGCACATATTGGGAGAGGTGAACCGTCGCCTACTTCGTCCCGAAATGACTAGGCCATTCCAGACCGATAACACCTTACTTGAGGCAAATGATCATACCACCGACTCACGTAGCACCCATTTGTTTACGTGGCTCCACAAAAGATAGAGTCAATAATTAGGACACATTCTTGGTAGCACCAAAACTAATGTCTGTTGGAGTGTACGCCAATATAAAGAACAGAACGTTCCTTTGACGGGCGTCGGCAGACTTTACTTGACAGACAGGGTCAGTCTAACAGTGTATAGATGACCATTTACTGAGATAAAACCTAGTAAATATTGTCATGCTTTAAAACTCAGTGATATTCCTACCCCGGCTTGACTACGAGGCTCAAATCCAGTGTTACAAGAAGTCCTGTGAGGGAAGCGTTCGCACTGACAAATGGATAACAGCGCTAGGATCGTAGACTCTAGAGGAAACGGCGTACACCTATCTAGAGACTTGTGAAAGGGCTGTTTAGAGCGGCCTTCTGATCTATGTGTCGGAAAACTCAGATATTAAAAGCGCCCATGTTAAACAGTTCTTTCAGTCTTAAAAAATAAAAATTAAACGGGGAATCATCTGAACGTGCAGTGGAATCGAAATAACTGATAGACGAGATGGAAACAAGGAGGAAAAACGGTTTAATAATGTCGCTTTAAGGAGAACGTGAAACCCTGTTACTTGACGATTGTTTATGCTGCAACACAGAGTTGATTTGAGGGATAGCATCGAAATAAGACACTGTTCTCCGACAACCACTATCGTAGCGTGCAACAGATGCATTCAGAGCTAAATAACACGAAAATGGTCTTTAGTGTCTAAGATAATAGACAGACTTATGTTCAACATTGAACTAGAATTTACCTTGTATCTGGATATCTCTCAGTTGGGACAAATCTGGCCCGAAGAACGCGATTCTGCAGCCAGTACTCTGGTATATCACGCAGTTCCTGAGACATGAATCGGCGCGGGATTGAGATGTACCTCGGTGTCATGTGGCCGTAGTGTCACATAACCACAGAAAAGTATTCAGTGTGAATTCACAAACAGCCTGGTAGCTAAATACACTGCCTACCCGGGGTCCGTTTCGTCAATATTTCCACTGATTCTTGTACTGTGGAGCTCGGGGCCAATGGCAAACGGGTTCTCTTCGCGATATTCATTCACCGTTCTCTTCCTTGTTCACCAGAATTCAGTTAACACATTTTTCCAACACCCCTTTCTTATATTCGGAGGACAGTAATGCAGCAACTTTGAACAAAGACCTTCTACACGCCCCCGAAATCGCCTCTCACTAAATAAGCACTCCGACACACTCCTAATAAGGAAGCGCCTCATGCCTCAACAGAGCAGCCGAAAACGTTAATGCGTGTGGTGTATGACCTAGCAAATTTCTTTGCATGTTATCAAGTGCATACTATAGAACAGGAGATAATGAGGCATAAAACGGGAATGTGAAATTAGACATACAAGGGAAGCATATGACCGAGCTATTCGCTAATCAATCAACAGCACCATTGCCATGGCAACGCTAAGCTAACAAATGTATTTCTGCACATAGATGTGGACACCAAAGTCTCAGAGCAACTGCCTCAGCATTGTGCAAAAACCGCGGCTCATTAGTTGCGTGAAACGTGACTGGACTCTTTCGACTGTCTGACATGGTTTCAGATAAACGAATGTGCGATTTCCAACTTCTACACTTCAAGGTATTTTCTGTCATACGGCTTGCTAGATCAAACATGTAGAGCATCACCAGGCTGCACAAGCCTAAACAGGAACAATCGAGGCAATCAAAGCCTCAATCCAAGAGAGATCAAACGGCTGTTGGCGCCGTCAACAGAGGGGAATCTTCAAAGAGATGGATAACCGCAAAACATACAACCGCGCCACTTATTGGAATCGCGATAACTCGGATATCTAATCCATCCATCAGTGCTGAAACCTATAATTAAGAAATCACTTACTTTTTTTGAACACCCCTTCAGATCTCGTTTCATCAACATGTAACAAATCAGATGCTCTGGGAGGTGCGGCAATCGGAACAGTAGCAAGAGAGAAACGACTGACAGCTGCCGCGTGCGAATCATGCGTGTAGTCCAACAGTGCTCGCTCTAGTCCAGAAGGACTAAGGTGCATCTCCTCAGTCAGCAGATAGGCCGATTTAAGCGTGGGGTCTTTGGATGAAAGAATGTAGTGGTAGAACGCGGCTCGATCGCGCACTTCATCGTCCTCGTCAAGCGTGATGCTGGATGTCAAATAGATACAAAAAATGGCACATAACAGTCACTTTCAAGTTAGAACGAAATAGGTACAACATAAAAGAGACGAAGATAAGGAATACCGATGGTAACGCACGATCAACGTCCGAGTCAGATTCAGCACAGCTTTACGAATGCACGAAACAGACGTTCATACACCAAAACAAGCAAGCAAAACGGAACAAGAGAGATTGCCAAACATTCATCTGAGCCATAATACCCACGGGTAAGGCTGGATGTGGAAAATGAACATGATAGCCACAAGCCTGCCATATTGATTTAAATACTAAGAGCGTAACGGTTTCAGTGAAACACTGCTTTCTTACGGTAATAAATGGAACACACCATTCGGGAGGCAAATAACAACTCGGAATAAGGAGTACTTACTGATACAGCTTGCAGCTAATCCATGCATGCGATTGGAGTTGTCAAAAGGTTCAGCTAGGATTGAGACAACAGAAGAACCATACACACAGTTATGACCAATAACAGTGTGTACGCGGTTCTTGTGCCCCCGTCCAATTAGCATGTTGAATTCAGGCTTTAGTGTTAGCGCCGCAAACAACTCAACCTCGACTAACCGTGGTCGACAGAGTAAAACTTCACATTCAAGCTGCTGGAAACTGAAAGTGTCCCTGAAACCAAGGCGTTCTCACTTTATAACAATAAAAGAAAGGACAGTCTATTCATATCTGTGAATATCATGGGCAACAGCAAATTTGAAATGAGGCCATGAAAACCCCAGACAGCTGAGGGTCGACCAGTAATCAGGGAGCAGCTCCCATAAACAGATCATAAACTTTTGAACAATCGGGTCATACTGATGTCCCCTTATGGCGCAATCAAAAGCTACAACAAAGCTCTGGTCCACAACACTCACTCGTTACGTCTGTTACGAATTACTCTCCAAACAATGATCGACCTCAAGTACCTAATAGCGTTACAAATTAGCTTCAATAAAGGTAATAGCTCCATTCGCATACGCCTTGATCGAGGGGAGTCTATCTGTAGAAACTATCCCTGGAGGAAGAATATTAAGTAAGGTGTAACTGCTTCGATGTCATTATACGTGCAATGCATGACATAGACCAGCGGAAGTTCGCTGCGTCGCTCATCGGTCTTTACGATAGAAATAGATATTGGCGTACCTAGACTCAATAATTGTACCCTGACTACTGATAATAACCTTTTTAACGAACCAGATGAAGCCTTCTTTCCTGCCCCCTCGCGGATCCGCGTTAGCATCAAATACCACCGTGACAGATCAAGAAAAGCCAGGTCTCGAAATGTCTTTGCCACCTCACGTAGCCATATCATGTTCAGCGTGTTATATATACATATATATAGGTGTAAAATGTGAGCACCGAGTGGCTGTAACGTCTCAAATCCACACTAGGATCCGCTGTCAAACACATACGTATATATATATATATATATATATATATATATATATATNAAGACCAATCAGTGTTTCAAATCTAGAACAAATAGCCCCAGGCAAACTACAGAACAGTACAACTGGTGCATAGGCAAGCGAACATTGATGAATAGATTGTAAAATATTTCAAGAGTTGAAACAAAACACCATGCGTAAGTTCATCGAACATTGTAGAAAAACAGTTTTTAAGGAAGGAGATAGACAACTGGACGGTAGGCAAGGGTTTTCACATTGTAATTAAACGGATGAGTCATGGCGGACCTCAACTTCTTGTTTAATTAGCAGGTGATTATGTACGTCCGTCGTCTTACAGATGCACCGAAAGACACCAACCACAAAAGATGACAGAAAAAGACCAGAAAGGATAAATACAAGTAGGACAAGAGTTCACAGGTAGCTTTAAGTGGACCCAATATAACAAAATCGTCGTGTGATACTTACCGGTTCAGTAGAACGAGTACACTAGGGAGCATATCGGCATTTTGGGCTGCGAACCTGGCCAACGCGGTTGTGGCTGTACATTTGACGGGAGCCGATTCTAACATGATTCTGTTATAAATGTAACGCGTGAACTGACGCGGGCGCTTCAAAAATGGACCCTCACGACCAAGAAGATACAGAATGCGTTGAGTCAGTTTCATATGTTCACAGTCTTCAATGAATTCACACAGTTGCAACAGGCCTGAGAATGAATAAACAAGCGACAAAAACTAAGAAGAGAAATTTCTTACGGACGGATAATTAGTGAGCGGCGCTGTTTTTCTATTCGACGCTCAAAAGCGTGAAGGGCGGTCCACAATACTAGTATTATTACTTATTGTACTGGTGACCATCAACGTCATAAAGTCGTATAAAAAAACATGCTTGTTCAAGAAACCATTTATTCTAGCTAGAAAATAGCGTCTCACACCGACAGCATGCTATGTGGTTACCAGAAAACCTCAAGGAGAGACGACCACAATAATGTAGCCGATGTTCACGAGAATTCGTGCCTTGACAGAATATTTACGTTTACTTCACGCTGCGATAACCAATTAGAAGCTCACATTGAGTAAAAGGTGATCATGAAGAGCGATTTACATCGTTCAAAAGACCTAAATGCGAAGTTCCAGCAAGCTCGGCGGTAACAACGCTGCAGTACAGTATACCTCATGACCACGTTCAACCGGAGCGATATCAGAGTCTAAAGGTTTTAATTCTTAGCAGTGAAAAACCTATGTTACTGTGCGACGTACTAGGTGAGCTGGATGTCATTGGACCACTCAAGCCGAGATAGTGATCTGGCTAACGGGAGATGGGACTCATACTCGTGTGTGTTGAGACCGTTCTATTGACCAATCAAAAGTTAACAGTCTAAACAGTCATTGTATGAAAAAGGTAGCGATCGTTCGGGCAACAGAGCTAAAGAATCACACGTCGTCCGCACAACACAGGCTGACAAGAGGCTTTGGTGTCCACATTGTTTCGGTAAAAATTGCCAAGGCTGCAAATTACCGTATACGTTTAGTGACAGCAAGTTGACGCTGTCCAGGGAACCAAAATTGGTAGTAAGGTGCGCTTTAAAATTTACAACGAATCCTAAGAATCTTAAGATAGCTTAAGGTAGCTGAAATTCTTCACGAGCATAACGACCACATTGGTAAAAATGTATGACGAGGTCTTCTAGAACTTTACCAGACACGCTAGCCGATTAGACTTCACACGTTCAGGAGTATGAAAATTTAAAAAAAGCATGAAACAAGAACGGAACCACTATGCACTATGCCTAAAGACTATTAGAATGACAAAGTTGGGAGCGATTCTCCAATCCAAAAACACGACCACATGAGGTCATCGGCAAATTTGTCTATGTTCAAGCTGCCCGTGAAGTGCAGAGGTGTGCTCAGTAGGACCTCGATGGGACTTAAACTAGGATTATTGTCACGGAACCTAGACAAGTAAGAAAGCCTTAACGGTAAAAGAGCTCAGATCAAATACCACATCGAGTTGGCTATTATGAGGCATGCCGAGCAACAAGCGGAGGCTAGACACTACTAATGCATAACCGGAAGCATCATTTGCGAGTAGTATAGTGTGGACATCGGGGAACTTAGGGACAGATCTCAGAGCCAGAGAGACGAGAAACCAGAAACGACTATCAGAACAGTGCGTACGCACTATTGGCGAATGACAATTTACTTCTGTTCAATATGTGCGGATACACGTCAGCCATGCAAACGAATGTACGCGTTCGTTATTCTGTTTTAACATAATCTGTACGGGATTTCATGCAATAAACAAATTCGAATGCCAAGCGTCTTTTGCGATCACAACACTACCAGATTGACTAAATCTAGATAGCAGAAATAATAGAGAAAATCAAGGTTCGAATACACGATTATAAGACTGACAGCTGCCCAGAGAGGAACCACTCGGTAGATAATACATGGGGGGAAAATCTATAGGACTTTCCGGTAGCTTTCCTATGTGCAGCGTAAAAAAATGGCAAACGTCATACAGGCTTCCCCAGCATGCACACTGAAATATACTGAACTGTGACCGGAGTGCATACTCGACGCCGTTAGGAGGCCATCAGAACCGCCACATTGTCTTCTCGAATTGTATGCATTAGTTCTTCAACCCAAACCTATTTATTTAGCTTTTTTGCTTTTATAAACATTTTCGCCTAATATATTCTCCACCGTTATTGGAGTGACTTGGAGTTGAAGCCACAGTACCGCCTGTTGGAGCCCATCGTCGCTTATAAGCGAGTGACATTAGCGTTCGTAAAGTGAATGATAGCAAAATTCATGTCGAATTTGGTCCGTCTATGTGATGACCATACTGTAGTTTTTGCTGTAACGCGCCTTTTCCTTGCCAAACGTTCTAATACTGCTTGACTGCTAGACCTGGGTTCCTGCTATGCGGCTTCCCCTAGTCTACTGGTGCGGAGACAAGAAAGACACGGTTGCGGTAAACACGCTGTATTGCCAAAAACCAGTTCGACCAAATGAATGAAATGCCTGTAAATATATATCATGAAATGGTGATGAGCCACTGTCTACTTGTCTAAGCCACTTCGCTTCCAAGTGGCCAAGTAATGCCAAATCCATAGGCGTTAGTTTCTCGTGCTGGCGTGACACCCCACTTGCACGTATCCTGCTTGTCGGTCCAACGTGCCCCCCAGTGCTTTGTTGCTGTCTGATTTGGTCAGCCGTCACCACGGCCCTGGATGGTTTGAAATGATGACTGGTTTCCTCAGCCGTCACCGATGTCCTGACTAGATTGCTTTGGTGAGTTTGCCTCCTAACAGTTTTCAACAGCCAAACTGCTGATCAAAGGATCAGTGCACCAATGGATACTCCTTCTTGGGGAATAGCTGAAAGGTCCGCTGTTCCTATCGATAGTAGCATGATGCGTTGACTTACCCAACCATTTACAAATAGGAACTACTTTTTAATAATCAATGGTAGGTAACTACGAATGTAAACTAATGGTGACGGTAAGCCAGTGCCTTTCAAACCCCAGCTCATCCACATCTGACACCGCAGACAAATCAGTTGAAATCGGTCAGAGCTGTGCTTCAGGACTGGCTGGTGAAGCTCAGCGGACGTCGATCGACTAGATTGGTAGCCGGTTGGCGTGGTTTACGAGCCCTAGTCTTAGACTAAGTGACTTTAGATCACACGATAACAACAATCACAGTGAACTTCATCGAAAGGTTGGTTTACGGTCATAATAGAAAGCAATCGAGGACTACTGATGCAGTTTCGTGGTTAATTTACAGGAAGGAAAAAGAGGAAAGGAGAAAGACAAGTTTGCATGGAAGTCGAGCCACGTCGGGAGCTCAGACACCTCCACCCAACCCGCTGTATCAAAAGAAATCTACCAAATGGCCAAGCAGAATTTCCTAAACAGTACGATGGAATCTATCGCCGACATTGCTGAAGATTAAAACTATGGTACTAATAAATACTGTGCAAAGTTGGGTCCCTTTTAAATTACAAAAACCGTCGGACTATTTAAGTGTTAAACTCGGGTATGTCAAGAAACTGCGGGATGCTGACCAACTCGGTGATTCGAATAAACTATCTAACGAAGCGGACAAAAAAATTCAGCTGACTATATGATGCCTAACACTACATCAACTACACAAAAACTAATTGAAAAGGCGTGATTGTGAACTAGCACAGATGTTAAATAATCTCAAAACAGGAGCACCAGGGAGATTGCATCTAATAAAGCAACATAAACAGTAGCGACCGGTGATGGGGCATCATCATCATAGACAGCAATACATCAGTGGTTCACACTAATGCTTAACTGCCACACAACCATGAAGAAGAAGCTAACCCCATAGAGGAAGAGAGAAGGAAGGAAGATGTGACGGGAAGGAACCTAACTATTGAAAATGACTACGCCCATTTTCAAACACTCAACATCAGGGTGCCTGAAACTTGCAAACAAACAAGGCTGTTCTCCTTCAACATTTCTGTTTAATTTTTTCATGAGCGCCTAGGTTTTGCTGCCGTAAGGTAATACGGCTCTCAACGTTAGAGATGCGCGCTCCCATCTCATTCCCTACACCCCCTCCGCTGCCGCCGCCGCCGCCGTTGATGCAGCTTCCCAGGTATACAAACCGGTCAACAATCTCCATGACTACATTATCTAACATCAAATCTACGTGATCACAGCAATCCTACAAAAGCACTTTGCATTTTGAGGCCGCAAAGCGCATTCCGAAGTAGTTGGCAGAGCGCGAAATTGCGTCTAGCATTACTTGTGCCGATTGAAAGTTGTCAAACAGCAACATCTTGTCGTCAGCATAATCAAGATCGGTCAGTCTTTCACCAGGTAGGCGGTTCACGCCGGCATCTTGTGAGTGCCGGAGACAATCCTCCATTATTTCGTCTATAACGAAATTAAACAAGAATGGTGACAGCGGACAGCCTTGACGTACGCCGCTCATGGTGCTGAAACTGTCGGACAGTTCACCGTAAACCCTAACCTGAGCTGAGGTATGGGAATAGAGTGCCGACAGTATGTTCACGTACTTAGTCGGCACACCTCTGCGT
>QNGE01003101.1:63936-79215 GCA_008508345.1 Paragonimus westermani
TATATATATAGATATATATATATATATATATATATATATATATATATATATATATATATATATATATATATATATATATATATATATATATATATGGTTCAACTTGTTGCACAACCCAAGGTTTCTGGTGAAAGGCTGTGAAATAAGTTGAATTCAATCAAGAAACCGAATGCTGCCGATCTTACGGTAAAGAAGAATCATCGTTCACTCACCTTGAGCTGCACACCAATCAGCAGCAGCAGCAAAAGTCACTAGCAGCGGTAAACAATTAACCGGCGCTCCAAGCATACGGTTCAACTATCTATTTACGTCTAGCCCGCTTCGGTCAGTGCACTAGCCGTACCGTTTGCACCCATTAGGGAAAATAATCCTAGATCGTGGTTTGCTCAGTTAGAAGCCACATTTGCGCTACGAAAAATCGGTTCGCAGCTAACCAGTTTTCATTACGTAGTTGCGGCACTGCCACCTCACGTCACTGACGAGGTGGACGATGTTCTGGAGTTACCGGACTCCACGAAACCCCACGAGCAACTCAAAGCAGCCGTAATTAAGCGCGTTGGCTTGTCCGACAGACAGCGTACTTCTCAGTTTTTGAGTGTGACTGAGCTCGGTGGCCGTAAACCATCGCAGCTCCTTCGCCACACTCAACGGTTAGTAGGTACGACACACACAGAAAGGGCTCTACTCAAGATGTGACTAAAGCGTTTGCCTAAAGATATGCAAAACATCCTTGGCGCAATCTCATCAGCAACCTTGGCTGATGTCACCGACCAGATCGGGGAAATACACGGCACCGCTGTTTCCCATATCGCTTCGAGTAGTCAGGGCGCAATTGCCACTCTGAATGCCCAAGTTGCTAGCCTAACTAGACAAATTCAGGTCTTAACGACGCAGCGCTCGATGACACGCGCGACCACCCCCACTCGACGACAAATTAGCCGCTCAGGGTCGCGTGATTCTCGCCGGCCGCCACCGAACGCTAATCCAAATCACTGTTTGTATCAAAAGCAATTTGGCAAGAAAGCCTGACGATGTTTGCAGCCTTGTACCTTTGGTCCAGTCAGCAAACAGAGCAGCGAAACCCACATGGTTACCGACGCAACTTGTCCGTCTGGTCGTCTGTTCTTTCTAAAAGATCACGAGTCGGGGATTCACTATCTTATCGACACATGTACCGAGGTCAGTATGATCCCACCTGAGGCCCATGACTTAAACAGATCATCCACTTCGAATCTTCGGGTGGCCAACGGAGGCACTATAAAAGTATTTGGTCAGCGCTCTTGCACACTTAGTTTAGGTCTCCGTAGGCCTTTCCGCTGGATCTTCACGATCGCCGACGTCCAAATGGCGATTATCGGCATCGAGCTTCTCCAGCACTTCGACCTTTTGGTAGATTCCACGTGACAACGTCTAGTCGATCAAACAACGAAGTTTACTGTTATCGGGATTTTGACCGATAACGTACCAATCAGTCCCGTATATTAAAGCTCTACGAAACTAAACTCCTTTAGTTTTCTAATCGATAAGTATCCAACTGTTTTTCAACAGTCTTCATCTCTGCCGACCGTCAGATGTTTCACAAGGTACCACATAGTCACGACAGGCCCGCCGGTGATCGCCAAAGCTCGCAGGTTGACGCCAGACAAGCTTAGAATAGTCTGCGCTGAGTTTGAGCACATGCTCGAGCTCGGAGTCATCCGCCCGTCCAGTAGCCCTTGGGCCTCTCCACTTCACATGGTCCCTAAAACGTCGGGCGATTGGCGCCCTTGTGGAGATTATCGCTCGCTCAACAACGCCACAGTACCCGACAGGTTCCCGATCCCGCATATACAAGACATCACGGTCAACCTTCATGGTACCCCTGTGTTCTCGAAAATTGATCTGGTGCGCTTCTGAAGAACACTAGACTCACCTGCGACAGCTCTTCGACAGATTAACGATTTTTGGGATAACGATTAGTGCGGAAAACTGCGTTTTTGGCCAACCAGCACGATATTTGCCGCTGAACGATAAGGTAGGAGTAATCCGCGATTATCCCCGTCCTACAACTCTTGCTGCCATTCGTCGATTTAACGGGACGGCCAACTATTACAGGCGGTTTATTCCACACTGCGCTCAGCTGGTGCAGCCTTTAACTGATTTACTCCGCGGCAGTGTCAATGGAGTCGTAGAGTTATCAGCGACAGTCATCAAATCGTTCGATAAAATTAAGAATGCATTAACCACCACCGCTATGTTGCACTACTTCAACTCAGCCGCGGAAATTAGTTGTTGATACATCAGACAGCGCAATCGGCGCCGTACTTCAACAGTTCATCGATGGACTCTGGAATTCGCTCGCTTTCTTTTCCAGACGTTTAATTCCGATTGAAACAAGATATCGTGCGCTCGGTCGTGAATTGTTAGCAATTTACTCAGCTGTTCGGTACTTCCGACATGTCCACGAGGGAAACCAGTTTGTGATTTCCACCGACCAAAAACCGTTGGTTTTTGTCTTCCGCAGTAGGTCTGAGAGACATTCGCCCCGTGAAGTACGACATTTGGACTTCGTATCCCATTTTACGTCCGACGTAGGCCACGTTTCTGGCAGTGATAACGTTGTGGCCGACACTTTATCCCGAGTGTCGGCACTAGCTGGTCACGACTTAATCGACTTAAACGCAATGGCCAACGGACAACGTTCGGAAAATTATTTCCGCGCTCTACGTCTGATTGATCGGTTTTTTCCGGCGTGTGTAGGCACCATCCTCTGTGATACCTCCACTGGACATCCACGTCCAGTAGTTCCTATTCTTTTCAGAAGACGTGTTTTCGACACGCTACACAACATCTCTCGTCCTACCATCCGGTCCACGGCCAAGCTCATTTCCGATAGGTAAGTCTGGCCTGGTATGCAAAAGGATCTTCGCACGTGGGTACGATCTTGCTTAGCTTGTCAACAAGCTAAGGTTCACCACCACATGTTGACCCCGGTTGACCGATACCCCTCGATCACACCTCGATTTGCACACCTACACAACGATATGGTAGGTCCTTTGCCACCTTCCAATGGCGACCTAACTCATGACGAGGGTGAATCGTTTCACACGATGGCCAGAGGCCATCCCCACACCCGGCGTGCATTGGAAGACCGTAACGCACGCATTCGTTGAGCGCTGGGTGGCACCACACGGCTGGCCCGCCATGGTTACAATCGACCGTAGCCCACAATTCGACAGCGGTTCTTTCGAAGCAACACTGAACGCGCTTGGATGCTATCGCACACGGACTACGGCATACCGCCCGGCTGCGAACAGTACGGTAGAACGCTTCCATCGATAGCTAAAATCGGCCGCCACCGCCGTCAATGCAATCCGCTGGACAGAAGCCCTCCCAATGGTTTTGCTCGATATCTGTGCCACATTCAAGGCCGATCTCCACGTTTCCAGAGCCGAACTCCTTTACGGCCAGCCGCTGAATCTTCCTGGTGATTACTTCTCGCCCGCCACAGACGCACTTCGGTATGATGCTTCCTACGTCAAGCGGCTTGCTTCGCATATGCGCCGACTCCGTGTACTTGTTCCCAAAGTCCTCCGCGACTGCGTGCACGTGCTTCTTTTCGCGTGGATGGCTCACAACGCTCGCTCAGGCGATCTTACGAAAATTCCTTGAAAGTATTCCAACGGAAAGACCGTTTCTGCGTACTCGAGCGTCAGGGTATTGTGCACACTGTCAGCAAACATCACAACTTCGCCGATGACGCCAGCACCCGTCATAACGCGTTCGGGTCGGAGGGTGCACTGCCAGAAACGCTCCACAAAGAACTAGCGTTTGTCGGGTCTCGTTCTTTTTCAGCTATAGCAAAAAAAGCGTACTGTTTTCGAAAATACAAAAAAATTGCTTTAAAACAAAAAAGACAATTGCGTTTGCCCAAGTTGTTTTCTTTCGAATGTTTATATCCATTGCGTAATTTGGTTGAGTAGGTCATTTATTTTTGTACTGATACTCAACCAGGTTCGTTTCATTTTTTGTCGCATGTTTGTCCGACGCTGGCACGAACGCATGCAGCACCATCGATCGCGGTCAACATCGATCCTGTATCGGATATCGTTCCTGATCGTTCAATGGATGCCCCATCTCGAACATCCGTTTTTTTTTGAGGTTGTTCCCGCACTTTTAAGGGAGGATACTCGAGTGGGAGCTCGCTAGGAACTGTGGGCATTAGTGTTCCTCCACCTGCGGCGTCTGGGGATTGTCGTACCAATCGCAGACTGAGCGGATATCAGCTGTACGCCTTGAACCAGATCAGGCCATAGGACGGTTGGCCCCAGTTACCCTCATCAGGATCGAAGAGTTGTGGTCACAGTACCCTTTTAGGGTGAGCTGTGTAGCGACCTGGAGGTTCCACTGGCCTGCCTGAGGTTTGATGTGTTAAATAGTTCCCAAACTCACGGTTGCATATTGTACCGAGGCTATTAAGAAAGTTCGCATTGTCTGCATGTCATGTGACTGCGGCACGAGCCCGAACACACACGTGTCACGCTCTTCCGGTTTGCTCGTTTGTCGACGGTCGGTCCCCAGTCTCTCTAGCTAATTCGAGTCTCGATGCCGTTCATAGCGCTATCAGGGACCACCTGTACATTTCGTCGAATAAATATTTGGTCTCTCTCATCAACGGTCTTTTGTTTTTCGCGCCTGATAATTTCGTACCTGGGGAAGAGGTGAGTTAGTGCATTAGGCACTAAAACCACATTGTGTAACCATAGGGTGACCGAACTAAAATAGATACATCTTTCGTTCTTAAAACCAATGCGGTGTTCAGAACTCCAACCCAGGAAACGCCGTTAACACTTCTAAGAAATAAAAAGTCTGAGCCTCGATATCAAACCAAGCGAAAAAATGAGACAACTGTTTTGCACCAGAGTGCGAAATTGTCACTTTCATTAATCATCACTCATACATTTCGGATTACGATCATTCAGTGAAGTTATCTGCTTCGACTTTACTTCCAGTACCGAAAGTTTTCATTAATTTGGTATGTGCCAAGTTGTGACGCATGATAAATTAACAGTTAGAATTGTCCCCAGTAAAGTCACGATCAACAATTTAGGAAATGTCGGTCAAGAGACAAATTAATGACCCAAAAATTCGGTAACTTAGACACCCTAAGCTTAAGAACGACAGTTCGCACAAAGGTAATTTTAAATAGTACTCCTCAAGTTTGATCAGCTTATAAACACCCCCAAGTAGTGCATGAATGAGCAGTTCGCATATCAACAAGCACACTAGTCAAAAACTGAGAACTCACGGTATCAGCCATAATGTCGTTAAACGCAAAAATGTAGCTGTAAAGATATTAGCCACAACACAGCGTAGGAATTTAGAATGAAACATGCAAAAACAATGCAAACAAAAAAACCTGATTTCGCCTGGGACTTACTCCAGTCCCTCTTCATCAAGTTGCTTGCAAACAATCCTAAGCTAGAATAAGAAGAAATATCAACAACCAAAGACCACATACCATAATGCAATAAGCATAAGGAGATCTCAGTGTTGACCGCGTGAATTTTTGAATTAATTTAGTAATAGCCAGGCGGTCATTTCGACGTATGAGATACAGTAGCCCAAGGGCATGATACTGGACCATTACTCGTGAGCTGCTGGCGGCCTCCTGAACCTCATTAACCCACCGCTTGACAATATCGGGACATATACGCATTAATTTGAAAGCTGAAGTCAAAACGGCTGAAGAGATTGCAGGAGATTTATCGACAATTGCCTGCTTGAGATAACGTTCCACACTCTGGACCATCGACGCCTAGGAAGGTGAAATATTAAATACACAGGATTTTACATCGGTGATCGCACACAGTGCACGAATAGCCGGTCCACGGAAAGCTGGTTCGGGTCCAGTCATATCTTTTGTTAAGCTAAAGGAATTGATGTTTCAAACTACTGACATGCCTGCTAGTGACAATGATAACATCTTCGGCCATCACAGACAACTCTTTGATAACAAGATATACCATACGGCGAAGATTTTGCTAAAACAGAGTTAGGGGTGTGTTCAAATTCAAGATACATCGTTCGACTGGAATAGTTTTGTCATTGCAAAAAAAGCTTGAGTCGCTTCCGTTTTGCCTAACTTGTCTCCCTAAAAGCAACATATGTGAATATGAAAACCAGGAAACCTGTCCGATAACAACCAAAATCTTCGTCAATATGTGGATACATTTCCTTGGATTTAGCGGTGACTCGTTGAACGTCCGCGCCTAATATTCAGTAAGAAAATTAATTTGTGTTACCTCCTGCAAAACCATAGTCTTGTCAGGTTGTACGTACGCTGTGCCACATCCTAAATATCCCGCATTAAACGCCTGATACAATGGCGGAAGCCTACCTTCTTCTTCATCTCTTTTGTCTTTTTTCAGTACATTCATAATGAACATCAACCTGACGCGTCACCGACGGCGAAAATACTCCAAACCACCCGCGATAACGTATTCCAAGTGACCTTCACTACTCAATTTCAGTCAGTCCAATTTCGATTCCAGAAACTGATGAAAACCTACGCTCGTCAATATCTTGATGCTTGATTGATGTGATCTGGAGCTCGACCAGTTTGCGTTTTTTGTCGGTGGGAATGCGTCTTGTAGTAGTCTGAATTTAGGGATAAAAAAGAAATGACAAATCCAGGTTCAAAGGTTCAGTGGTTTATTAATGGAAGTAGGATGCTAGAGCTTTTGAGAGTTTCTTATCTCAATGTGCAGAATCTCAAAGTTCTTAGCAATTGTATGAAATGGTAAAAATTGATGCAGTATCCGATTTAATACAGTGGATTTTGATCAAGACAAGTCTCGAACGTTTTTACAGAATTAGTGGAAACAACATGGTCTGATAGAGCATTCCAAGCTTTGCGAACGCGCAGTGAGAGAAACTAGGTCTGCGTTCTGGCCCGCTATGTTGAACCCCCAGTTTTAGGGGATGGCCTTCCAGTATCTTGCTAATTCCCCTGTTTATCATCATCCCACACGAATCATTAGAGGACCTCATTATCAAAACGCTTAGCGCAGTCATATTTAAGCCGACGATGCTCCAGTGAGTACACAATCGAAGATTTCACCGCTTCCGCATATGACCTGGTTTCTAGACACTGGATTGTCTTATTAGCTCGGTGTTGCACAGTCACCAGAATCAACTTGTCTTTTTGGGTATATGGTGGCCAGATCGCAGTTCCATTCCCCGGATCCGGCAAAACGAAACTGTTATAAAGAAGCTGAAAACAGCTAGAGTTAATCTGTCCAACAGGACGTTCCAAAAACACCAAGGTGTTACTATCCCTTATCGCATCTATTTCAGCGTCCGCAGAACTCGAGAGAGAGTGCGAAACAGTAGTTCCTAAATCCCTCTCGATAAGTAGTGTCTAAGGCAGGTACCCGTCGTTTTTCCTGTTCACTGACGATGTCAATATTCGGTGAGCTGTAAACACTACCGATGATTCTCTGATTTTACAAATGAACCTGAACACATTGTTCAATCGATCTCAAGTGAAACGCCCTGAGCTTAATACTGGTAAGTGTTGAGTTATGCACGTTCGCAGCTCCTTGAACACCATGTCTCAGCTCGACGGGCTTGAGTGCTAGTCGTAGACAGTGATTTCTTCCGTTATCGAGGAGTAGAAAATATTTTACGACACACTTCGCTTCGTTACCATGAAATTGAAATCGACGAAAACTGTGTCGCGCACTCATATTCATTTGTTTTAACGGGCCGTTAACTGAAAACCACCTTGTCATACGTTATTTTCGAAATTCAGCATGGCCGCTATTGTGGTTGCTTGCTTGTTACCAAATGGATGCCTAAATAATGTATATCTAGACATACGTTTATGCAGATATTGTTTCTTAAACCAGTAACAAGATATTTTTTATTTTCATGAACTGGAGTATATTGCGGCTTTCAAGGCGATATTTGAGGATCGTGGTATAGTTGAAGAAAGTGAGTTACTTCACATATGCGTACACGTTACCTTGGAGATATTAGACTTGCTGAACGAGATGATGGAGACCTTATCTGGCACACGGCTCCAGTCCTCTGGTAGGACACCTAAAACGCATACAAACAAACAGCTGCATTCTGGACTGAACGAAGACTGAGGTAGTGTGTGTCTTTTCGCATAAATGTCAAGTAGATCATTCAATCCGATTTCCCCACTTGTTCTCTCTTAGTGACTTCACTCGCCCATCTGTGCTTGAGCGTGCTTCATCATACAGTATGGTTTGCCTTCACTTGTAAGCTAGGACAATTGGATGGAGAAGTCAAGTGTTTCGGCATAAGGTACAGTTCGCTTTCACTCTTAATTCAGGACGAATGAGTGGAGCAGTCATAAGTTGTTCGGTATAGGGTACAGTTTGCCTTCACTCGTAATCTTGAACAGATGGATGGTTAAGTCATAAGTGTTTAGACTTGAGGTAATGTTTGTTCAACTCGTAAGCCAGGACAATTACATGGAACTTCTGTGAGCTTTCTTTCAGCCGGTCACCTTGACCGCATTCCAGCGTACTTCTTGCTACCATGAAGAGTTTAAAACTGTGTTGGCAGCAAATGGCTATAACATGCTCACAGGCATGCTGAGTATAACTGGAAAATATTGTTGATTAGCCACGTTTTTGCTCATATTCCTCCGTTGCGATGTGTCTAATAATGTATCTCACGTTTGCATCTCAATAAAACGTTTAGTCCCCATTTTTTAAAGACGGTTCAATCGCCAAAACTATAATCACGTTTTTTGATCAGTTGCACTCAAGATGCGGAAAACGCATGTCTTTACACGTCGGCGACAACAATCTATACTATATTCGACCACTAGTTTTCCGAAATAAGGCAAAATGCACCTTTTCGTTATTTTCCCACTGATCGCTGTGACCCTGAACTACCGCTCATTGTAGCACACAACCGAAACCAGCGAGCGCGCACTGATTGAACTTGAATTGTGTAACGGGGCGTGCTGCTGTGTTGTCGGTGCCGTTTTGACTTTCGTTCGCGCAAGTCGTGTGCATGGCTTACTGCGCCTTTGGCTCACGCTTGTTCGTACTGCTTCTCTTTTCAGGACTCTTGTTGGACCCCTTCTACTTTGGAAGAACGCTGTACCCCGGTGCCCCGCATTGCCCTGAATTCGGTCCAGGGACAGTCAGGGCGGAAGCAGCTGGTCTGCATGTTGCACTACCACTACTGCATACGCCTTTGGAAGATTAAAACAAAAGTCAGCATATTCCAGCGATTTCACGAGCTGAAGCACTTCACAACGTTATAAAGACTTTATTAACTCAAAAACTGCTTTTGTCCCACAGGTTACAGAGATATTGACGGTCTGCCAATCACACACAGCACGAGAATGTGGCTGAAAGTTGAAGATCTTTGATAAATATCAAAAACAATAGGGGACCAACAGTTGAACATTGGAGTTACCCACTGAGGCCTGGCCTGTAGTTGGAGAGTGCACTATCAGCGTTCAACCTGTACAGATGGTCAGCAAAATACTGCCCAATCAAGTGAAGGAGATCGTCTTAAACCCCACAGTGGAAAAGCCTGCCTAACAAAACAGCAAGGTCTACGCGGTGGAGTGCTTTGATAAAATCGAGATATACGACGTTTATTCCACTGTCCTTATCATCTGCTGTGGTCCACTGACCGGTGGCTATCAGTAGATTTGTGGTGCACGAACAACCCTTTCGAAGTCCATGTTGTGTACTGGGGAAGAACTAACGAAAAGTGAGGTGCTTATAAAGCGATTCGTATAAAAGCCCTCGGAAGATTTTCGAGGAGCTTCATAGCAAGGTAGTTGATTTGTAATCACTGGGACAATTATGTCCACCACCTTTGAAGACGGGTGTGATAATCGCGAGTTTCTAGCTGTGGTCACTGTTCCTCAGGTGACGGGACGCTTAAACAGTGAGCTAAGCGGATCAGCAAGTTGTCCGGCTACTCCTCGCTAGGCCTCGGGATGTATGCTGGAGGTATGCCGGAGGTATGCAGGAGTTATGCAGGAGAGCTCCCCCTAAGGCATCTGGGTTTAGCCAAAACCGCCGCGTAAGCGCCATCGATCTCAGTGTCAGGACAGACTTGCGAAGCTGATAGTGACTGCGCAAAACACTGCTGTAAAACTCAGCGGGGATATCAGTGGCCTCTGTGTCAGAGCTAGCAAGGCTCGATGGACTTAAAAGTTGTGGGACTCCAGGTTCTGATTTGCGATTTGATGCTGCCAATCGGAATAGGCTATTTGGATCATGGATAAGGCGTTCCGTAAGACGTTGTTGACCGTGAAGACGGTCACGCCAATTAACTATGCACACCGATTCCTCAATTAATCATTTTTGGATCCTGATGTTTGATAGCATGTCCAGGCATGCCGCTTCTCCATGGTGAGTTTGAGTGTGCTAGAATGTTGTTGACTGGGGGACTTGTTCACTTTGGTGCCTGACAATGGTGTAGATTCGCTAACAGCCGCGGAATGAATGGTAATAAGCTTCTCACAGAAACCATCTATGAGGTAAATGGGAGAGAATTTGACCCAGGGCTGCATTTCCAAGTAGCTACTTAATTTCTCCACATCCATTTCCCGGAGGTTTCCATGGTTGTTAGCCCTGAATAGTGAGAACAAATCATACGTGGTTTAATACAAAGTAAGAAAAAGGTCGATCCAACATTTACCTGGCTAATTTTTGAACATATTTGCACTCCAGACCTTAACAATCACTGCGGACAACCTGTTCCACAAGTTGACTACCCGGTTGTTAGAAAACATACTGAGCAGCCGACTGTGATCTTGTTTTCGTGACTGTGAACCTACGACCCTTTAAATGTCTGTGCTGACGCATCACTTGGAAACATGTCATAGAGCCTGTACCTGCGTGTGGGTAATTTTGTACACATCAACATGGTTTCCTCATACCCACCGGTGTTCGAGCGAGAATAAGTTCACTGAACTCATTCGGTCCTGGTAGCCTGGACGCTTCATACCCCACATCATACATATGGAAAAATTCTGCACTTTTTGGAGAACTGCTGCGCCTTTTTCGATTTACGGTGGCCCAGCTTGCGGCCATAGATGGAGTGGGCAAGAACTGTTGCCGACCACATCAGGATGAACACTGCCGGACTTGGGTTAGTAACTGCGGATTTCAGTCGATATACCGCCCGCCCAGCTTTTGTCACGACTGTGGCACACTGAGCGGATGGAGTGAACGTGCTAGTGATTTGGGTGCCTGAGTCTCTCGTTTGCTCTTTAGTTGCTAGTTTGACTTTCTGTCCAAGTGCATCCTTTGGATACCCGGAGAGCATCAGCGAGGATTAGACTTCTGAGAACATTCAGCCGCAAATCCCATCTCAACGCTTATTCGCAGATCTTTAAAGTGTCTTTCTGGAGGGCGTCCGAGTTCGACACACTTCTAGCCAGCTTTGTGCCTTCTGCTTACTGGTAACATGAGAAGACTAAGTTGTCGGTCGTGCCATCTGCGTTCACCAGGAACAGCAGGAAAGCGAGGACGGACCCCCTAGGGTACTCCACTTAACGGACACGTTTGTCCGACAGTGCTCCTTCTACTATCACCATAAACTACCTTCCAGGTGGAAACGTCTGGATCTACCTACCGATTTTAAGGGATGTTTCAGTTTCTCGTGGCACCAGGCCCAAAAACCTGTGGTTGACGTAGTTGTAGACATTCCGAGAATCCAGATAGCATACCTCGACCATTTCTTCACTATCTAGCGTCTCCGTTCAGTAGCTGTAGGAAATTTTTGTCAGCAGGGAAGTCTGCAGATCCTCTCTCGTGATATGTGCTCAAAACCTGCTAACGTCACGTACCAGGCTTACCGGTCGGTAATTTTCGACCCCCGGTCAGCTACCAACTCCAAAGGTGGGAATCATAATGGCTTTTTCAAATTTCCTCACAATTACCCTTGTTTTTAACGCGAGAATGAACATTTGGGCTTAAGGCAACGCCAGCAACTCAGCTAGAAGTTTTAGGATAGCCGAGTGGATATGTTCTGCCCCCGACTTTGTGCTGTTTATCTGGGATATCGCTCGCTCAGCTTCGCGGGCATAATGTCCTGAGTCACCACGGCCACGCACGTGAAGTCAGAGCAAGGCTCAGGTGATACATCGACTTACTAAACCATAAGCGCGCCCGCTAAGCTCTTGTCAACCGATGTAACTCCTCCAATATGGGAAAGTGTTTTCCTGATTTTCTTTCTTAAAGGAGGTCTGGACTGAGCATAAACGTAAAGCCTCTTGGGGTTCCGTTTAACATCACATGCTAGGTTGGGTTTATATACCAGAGGAGCAATCCTCGTTACCTTAAGTGCCTTGTTTCGAGTTTTTCCTAGTGTCACGAAGTTTTTAACCCTCTTTTACTGCATATACGCCTTCTAAGCTGCATACTTAAACTGGAAGGCTCTTTTGACCCTGGAGCAAACTCATGGCTTTCGAGCCCTCCCTCTAACATTTTTCTGAGAGAAGTTACTATTTCTAAGAGGCCGGATGTTGTCGGCTTCATCCGGCCGCAAGTTATCGACGTTCTTAAGGGGACCGCTGAGTTCCAGATCATTCTATCGACTTCGAACGTCAGATTCTTTTGACCAGTTAGGCGGAAAAGTTGCGATTTCTGCTTCGGTTTCACTGAAAGAGAACATTCGAACGAGAAATAAATCGTCGTGTGATCAATCTTTCCCAGTGGTGCTGCAGGCTACAAGATTGTGACGTCACTGTTTTGACGAGTTACGATTGACTCTAGCGTTGAGGGCCTCTGACCAGGTCGAGACCTCAGAGTCACTAAATTGTGTCTGGAAGATTCCGCAACTTACTTCCTCTGGCTTTGCATTTTAAACAGACCCAGCACGGGTCAGAATATTTGCCGTGCAGTTTATGTAGCTCTGCGCTCATGCATGCGCACGATTGGTGGTGCCATCTGTCTTATAAGTCACATTGAATCCCGGTCAGCACTCACTTGCCACAATGCTTCTTGGGATAGAGATTAGATAATCGGGGCAAATTACCGGCAACATGTTTTTCTGGGTTAGAAAAACTGATTTTCACCCACTTAATCTGAGATAACTTGGTGAAAAACGGTGGTTTGTTTGAAAAATGCTCGCACTAACAACCGGATGCGAGACGCTTACAAAAAAATGGTAGCGAAACTAGAGGAGCAACTAACCTCCAATTTTGAATCGACCGCGCAAGGTCCGATTCAGTTCAGTTTGGTTCCCGGGACAAAGCGGCTTGAGCCGGAAATCCTACAAATTCCCGTGCCTGATAGCTTTTGAGGAAGCTCAGTGCCGCAACGATAAGAGAAGTAAGTTATCCGCATCCGTGAGTAATCACGAGGGTTTTCAGATATAGGCTGAGAAACTCAAGCTACCAGTCTTCAGAACATAGGTTAACAACCACCACCGCTACACACAATTTATTCTCCCATTTAAGTGAAGTGATACTTGCCCAAGGGGATCGTCTCTAACCTTCTTTCGTGTATGGGGGAACATTTCAGATTTTCTTAGTCTGTCTTTATATGAGTTATCCTGCATTCCCTCCGGCAGTCTCTTGAAAAACTCTGGAGTTCACCAATTACCTTCGTGTCCCTTGCCGTATGCGGGCTCCAGGCCTATACACAGTATTTCAGATGTGGTCTCACATACGCATCATGAAGGGTAGCAACACCTCCGGTCTCTTTGACGCGAACGTTTCATCCCAACCTAAACAGTGCTGTATTTCGTACCGCTTATAGACACTGGCTGGAAACTTTCAGGTTTCCCTCCATGAGCGCTTCCAAGTCCTTGGCTGTCTCCACCCTCCTCAGTCGCCATACGAAGCAACCTGACATACCATGGCTGTTCTCCAGCAAGCAGCTGATTACGCATGTCTACATCCAAAGGATGCCACTATTCACTTGGCCACTTCTGAACAGCTTTAGGGTCCCCTCACATGCCTGTCCCCTCATGATCTTCTACAGTCTTAACACCATCATAAAAGATGTGCCTGGAACAAGTCAGGTTTCCGGTGAGATCATCGATGACCACCGAGAACAGTAGCGGTCCGAATACTGATCCCCGAGATACCCCATCAACTACCACACCTTCTACGGGCCATTCCCCTGCAATATCTACCTGGAAAGTTCGATTTCTCAGAAACTTTCGTATCTATCCTAGCAGTATTGGAGGAAGACCGAAGGTCTCTATTTTGAGACAGCAATCGGTAGCTTTTTGTATCGAATGCGGTCCTGGAGTATAAGTAGCAAACCTTGACCTTCTGCCCATTATCCAAACTCTCCACGACTTCAAGGAGGCGAGGCAGGTTGATAGGACAAGACTTGCGCCTCACGAATCCACGCTGGCCTGAGAAAAAAATTTTCTCAGTGAAATATTTCAAAATCTCACCCTTGACAATTCTTTCCACCAGTTTGATAACATTTGACGTGAGGCTTGCTGGTCGGTAACTTCCCGCCTAGAGTTTCTGACCCCCACCATCTCCACCATCTGGGATGGTGGCCTTTGGAATGTGAGATAAAACAACACAGTAACGGGCTGCTACAAAACGTCACTGCGAGGTCTTGGTACTCACAGTGCATAAAGTCTGACCCCATCTGCATATTCACTTCCAGCATATCATACAATCTATCCGCAACCACTTCTCCCCCCTTTGCAACCCCTGTTCTGAGTCCGACCTCGGTAGTTCCGGGGTCCGAGATATCTACCGTTTCAGAGAACGGCTGAACAACCTCCGCATTTTCTAGCAATTTTTCGATAACATAACATTCGGTATCTCTATTAAAAGACCTGAGGAATGAAAGAAGGCTTTCAGGTACTCATGATAGTTCACAAACAAATTAAATTCACACTCCTCAGAAAAATGATGTAGCGAACAAGCTCGTTTTCGGTTATTCTTCATCGGGCCAAATACATAACATTTATATGAAACAGAGTTGTCATGGGAAAGCGAACAAAACAAATGGCAAGTTCAAGTGAGGTCAGACACGTCATAGGCACAGGCGGAGACGACGTTTTGATACGATTATGTCACCATTATGGCGTAACTGAAACCATGGTGTTTTGATCAGCCGTGGTGTGGATGTTTGGCCATGGCAACCTCAACGCCTGAACAAAGCGCTTTTGTGCGCACAAAGGTGGATTATTCAATCGAATTCCGATCGCTTCAGCCGTGGCCAAAATTCGGCATCTGACAGCTTTTGAGTGAATGCCTTTGACTCGGTAAATCAGACGAAACGAGGAGGCCAGGTTGACAGTATGATT
>QNGE01003102.1:0-16938 GCA_008508345.1 Paragonimus westermani
CTCAATTGAAAGCTACACAGAGCACGATTGGGTGTACGGTGTGCAAAGTGTGAATAGCGGTTCGTTCCACGTCTCAGGCTACTGATGTTACATATAATGATAATAGGAAGGAGGTGTCAAAAGCGGCAAACCGCAATGCGAAGGAACGCGGATACACCTTCAACCGATCAGTTTATCTCTGACGTGATGTACCAGTTCAATCGCAAGTGCTTCGACGTCTACACAGACAGAACTGATAGGTGCTGGTCTCAACGCGTGTCTGAGTAGATTCCCTGGTGGTTGTCGACCGTATCGTGAGAATACAGCCTGTTGATTGTAACTATTTCGAAGAACCCAGATTCATCGATTACTAGAAGCATATCGGTAACCAGTAACCCAACTGACCTGATCCTATCGTACAAGATGCTGTTACATGGTGGTAGCCAGAACCACATAGCGATTAATGAGACAATGCTATTCAGACAACCTCGGTCAGTTTTGTGTGCACAGCGATTGCTGACGAAATCAGCACTGGTTGTGATGGCAATGATTGCATTATTAGCAATTGAGAGATCAACACTATTTGGTTGGTTTGTTCATTTCTTGTTGCTCTGTGCATTTTGCATACAGTATGTTGGTTTCACGTTGTCGATTGGTGAGAGTAAATGGAACTGGTGACATCCCGCGGCATGTTTTACCTGTGTTTCTATCCAGTTGTCATAGTACTCAGTCACTCTTTTACGCTTCTCAGACCCTTTATTCCACACGTGTACTTGTGGTTTCGTGCCCATATCCTCGTTCGAGGAAGAACTCTTTCAGCGTCTTCACCTTGTGGTTTATCTACCCCTGCGTGTTATTTTCGTTGAAACATCTTCCCTTTTTTTGTCCTAGGCATAATTTTTGCGGACAATCTACTGTCAAACTGTAATAGCCATATCACATGCACGAAACTAACAAACGAGTGAGAAAGCCTGTAGCTACTGAAACGCGATAGCGCTTCCGTTAACAGTGGATAATTTTTTGAGGTGAGGAATGAATGTAATTTTTCGAATTGGGTATGTGGTTTGGCAACCTGAACAGAGATCCCACTAATATCCATTACTGACGCAGGACTTTTCCCACACTAGCCTACCGTCAGCACAGGTAGCTGAGCGTGACCACCGCAAGAAACGCTGGAAACGCGGATTTTCGGCCAGTTATAATTCTGAGATTTCATTGAGGAATAATTGTTTGGTGGGCTATCTCTACGTTTTGCTGACTGATGGATTTGGTGGACTGCATGTGGATGAGCTCAGTGGCATAAACACACTCTTTGGCAGGTAGTCTTCCATTCGCCTATCGGTTCTGCTCACGTGGTATTCACAGAGGTTACGCAGCTACTTCTAATTCGCTAGGAGTTTGCGTCAACATACTGTTCTTCAGCGGTCGCAAGCTTTGATGTATCATACAAATCCCGATGTCGACTATGCTCCTAATTTTATTCGTCTACTTATCAATTTTGAGGATTCCGTTATTAAAAGCGGATCAATGCTACTTCTGATTAGTAACTCAATGTTAACAGCACTCTTTGTGGTAGTTATCCGCAGGTGGCTGTGCGTTGATTGAATTGCATCTACTCTCCATTATCCATCAAATCATTGAGAAACAAACAAATTTCTCTGGGATTTAAGCCGATGAACCTCGTGTAAACAAACGCCCACTTGTTTGGCTTGAAAATTACGAGACGTGAATGGTAGTAACTTCTCACTTACTCACTCATTTATTCAATGATCTTACACATAACCAAAGCTGTACCTCCATATTAAGCTATCGGTACCGGAAAGAAATATATGTCAGCCCCTATCTTCCAGTGTGGAGTTTGGAAATACTACCTCGTGTGTGTAACTGACAACCAACCACCTCCACCCAACAGCTTACTTTAGTTTGGGGATTGACCACATGGAACGGAAGAAAATGAATTCGGAAAATTTAAGCCCAGCCTAACTGAATGAAACTTACATAAAACTGACTAACGACCAACAAATGACAACGTAACGAGAGAAACTTTGCCTGCCTACTAGTCGCTTCAGAAAATGTCTTTCCATAGAAAAACTGATAGTCACAGAATCCGCTCCGTGAGTGGAACTGGAACCCCGCTGCACGATTCCATGCCGCATCCATAATGATCACGGTGTAATGCTCTCTTTCATCGGGGTGGAAGAGTTGCTGATCGCGTAGCCTAGTAGAATGCAGAAAATACTATCAGTAATCACCGAATAATCTGACCAGAAAGCACTATGACACTGAACTACCATCGATATCTTGAGTGGCTGCAAAACACTTGTGAATGGACTGGACACCTCGGTGAGGTTTAGTTGAGAATGTGACTACCGATCGCAGCAGTGTCAAGCCTCCTCAGTGAACAATGCATAAAAACTTTTCTTACTGATAAGCTTCCTTGAACGCCTGCGAAAATCCACCGAAATGGAGCAGATAGTTTGCACTGTTTACAACTACCAGGGCACAAAACGACAATCACGTAACATTCCACACGGTTCATTTAAGTTATGACACCGTCTGAAACAAACCATACTTGTTTGGATTAACCGGAATGAGAAGGTCGAAGAGAAACTCCATCAGGAATCTACTGTTACAAGCAAAGGTATTTTGTACCGCCAGTGTTTTTGAAGTCTCATCTGACAGCTAAATCAACAGCACATTTCCTACACCTCACTAGATCCACAGAAGCTTCGTGTCATCAATCTGAGTGAAGCTATCAACCAAGACACAAACAAGGGATTAACCGCATGAGTGGAGTGAATGACAGACTTTTTCTAGGGTGCACTCGCGATCACAGACACGGTGGACGATAAGCCTGCCTCTGTTTATATTTCATTATCGCAGCGCTTTCAACGACTGCAGTTGAGGTCACAAAAACGGATGGCACGATTATGACGATCACGAGACTAACAGTTGCAGCAGTTTCACGTCGGCGTTTGGCTGCTAGACCAGTGAGCCGATGGATCTTGAATGTGTTGCTACTTTTTTGTGTTTAACTGAAGTGAGATACTGAAACAATAGAATGTTTGACCTCAAAGTATTCAGTGGCAAGCCAACCTATGCGACATGTTGAATAATATCGACCAGCACGGCGGGAGGCAAACAGTTTGAGCACATATAGTGCTTTAGGTGAGTCCTATGTATATGGCATATTCGGTGTTGTGCTTCAACCAGCTTACGTGTGACTGTTCAGAAGATGTTCTCGAGCCTCTGTGTGATTATATCGTTCACTTCGTGAGTACCCTAACTTTAGAACCTAGTCGAAACTTGCTCATTTGCTCGCGTATTTGGATTATGCTAGATCCCGCCATCCTGAGCTGTTCTGCCCCCATATTCGTACTTGTGGGTGGCGCATTTCGTGGGCTCGGATGCCAGCTGCTCCACTAGTTATGTTTAAACAAGACTTGTTCTGTAGCAGCTCATCAGCGCAATTGCTGACTAAGCGTATTTGACACGATCAGCACTGGTTTATCATACATCAAGAGACTAACGTCAACTTTTGTGGTCAAATCTACTAGGACAGCTTACTTGTGTTAAAAAGTGTTTGCTATTTGTGTTAATTTGTTTCGTACTCAACCCGTAGTGTCTACAAGATTATCCGAAATTCACTCATTCCAAAATTTACCCTTTCACATTTAACGCTGCGCTCAAGCTTCCCCATTGATAAAAACAAATCTATAACATTTTCACCAGTATTGAATAGATTGAGAACACAACGTTAGGAGCAAATTGTAACACTTTACGTTTCAACTACCTTGGGTAGCCTTCCTCACTAATGTTGCAATCGAAAGCACAATAAGAGAGGAACAGAGGTCACGTTAGATTTGCTGTGGCTAGGTCAATTTGCACTGCATCTGACCTGATTGATCTAATTCTTGGTCTATCCAGCGAGGATGAGATTGATGTAGATAAGTCACGTCTGCGTCTGTTGTTTTTTTATACGTCGCCAACACGTTTCAAGAACGAAATCACAATGAAGCTAACGCTTATCACAACATAAGAAGTCAGTTGTGTGAACAGCTGTTTCCGGTCATTCTCATCGGGCTTTTAGAATCATATAGGGTACATGAGTTTTATATATGAAAAATTACAGCAAGTCAAATGGGTCATTAAGGTCATGGGCATGTGACGGATGACAGTCTACTGGAGGGGGTAGGAGTGTTAGTGAATTTGTTACACTCTTATTCGTGCCGGCCCTGAGACATGCAGTCGTCGGAGTCAATAGGTTCACGCTTGCTTGCGTTTCAAGTGGCTGTGAAATAGCTGGCCAAGGGAGATGTAGGTTTTGCACGAAGTGTTTTGGGGCCCACAGACAGGGGTTGTAGAGTCTGATGGCAATAGCCTCGGCCGTTGATAACAGTCGCAACCTGACAGCTCTCACATGGGCTTAGGGAACCTTGTAGATAACTCGGAAGGCTTCATCTGGCTCAGTTTGGTGACCGGTGTCAAGTAAGTGAGAACCGATTGCACTGGCAATGGGTTCCATCGAACCGTTGCGAAGCCATTCCGGAAGGTGTTCACGAATTTTTTCCGATAACCGTCTTGTGGTTCTCCCAACGTAACCGGCTTGACAACAACAGGTGAGCTGATAAGCACAAAAGGACCAGGAAAACTTAGGCAAACTATCTTTGAGGTGTGGCACCAGTACCGGGCAGGTATTGAACGATAACATAACTCGTGACGCTCTATAGGCCTTCTCCACTGCATTGCAAACTCAGCGGGCGAAAATTTCACTGGTAACCTCACCCTTGTATGACGGAGTGATAAAAATGGGTTTTTTATCCACCGTCTGGACAATTTCACTTCTCACTTTTGGTTACATGTTTCTGGCCAGGAATTGCTGAAGATATCCGTTTAGACTTAGCTCATCTCGAACGTGATGCAATTCATCGGACAAGGTATCTGGCCTGCATATTCTTTGCGTTTTGCTTGAAAAACAGAGTGTGCACTGGCCACTCCACGTTTTTCTTATGAACTGACTTTTGAATTGATCCATAAGTTCTACGAAGCATAGTGACACCTAAAAATGACAGTTGGTTGTTCATCTCCAATTCAGTAGTAAAAACGATGTCGGAGTGCGCACTACTGAAATCAGCTAGCACAGGCCGTGTAGCATCAGTAATGTGTATTAAGCAAAATAAATCGTCTACGTATCGTCTATAGAGAGCAATTATCGACGACGTGGAGTAGTTCATTGGTCTCTAGTTTGACCATTGGTATGTCTGCAAGTAACAGACCTGAACGGGAGCACATTGCTACGACGTCACATTGCCTATAGGGGATTACATTAAGCTGAAACTAAACGTTTGAAGTGCAGAATAATAATAACTGTTTTAATTACGCGATGGAAATGCCGACGTTGAGTTTTCTGTTCACAGTGTAAGCGCACAGACAATCGATAGTTTCTCTCAACGGCACGTTCGCCAGTAACGAGGTTAAGTCTAAGGAAACCATTTTGTGTCTCGTGATATTCAGTGAATCAACCACGTCGACGAAATCAAAAGTATTCTTTAAACTAAATGGGGTCATATGTGCTTTGATTAGTTCCAATGGCTCCACCAGCCACTGAGCTAAAGCATGATACGGAGAAATGTACCTGTCGAAAATCGATCTTAAGGGCACTCCATCTCTGTGAACTTTAGGAAGACCATAGATGAGTGGAATGATCAACTATGTTGGTCTGATGCGCTCAGAGGTGCGTGCGTCAATCACATCCGATTGTTTCGTATCGCGGAGTAATTTGGATAATTTCTTCTTTATGGCTGTTGTCCTATCTTTTGATCTGTCGGGCAATATAGCTGACATTTTTTCGACGTAATCGGTTCTATCTAATAGAACAATACTGAAACCTATCACAACATCTCAACTAACGCTGGGTCTCGTTGGCTGATTAACAACAGCGTCAGCATGCAAGCCCTGAAGAAACTGCGTTCCACCATGGGAAGACATGAACAAACGTACTGTAGTTCGAACGGTAAGTTGTCGGAAAAACTGATAAATTCATCCAACGTTTGTGTTGGTAGGCAAACGTGTCCAATGTCGTAACTGTTCACGCCAGACATCTCTTTGGACCCAGACGATAACTGGCAAAACCTGCAGCCAGCCAAATTTTACAGCCACACCTATGTTTCTGATCTTTCCGTCAGTTCTTTAGGTCTCACGAAATTAAATGGTGATCAAATCTATTCTAGTTGAAATTCTTCAGTAGAGCTTTAGAAGCCATCTCTTATGTCTGTCCTGTTTATTTAATTCCTGCCGCCCCACAATTACAACAAATCTTCTCCCTGGGGGCTATACCACTCGCATTTGGAAACAGCTTACCTGCACGGGCAAGTGGCAGAGCATGTGTAACAGCGTAGCAACCAAAGATGGCGAGCCGCACCTGTAATGTCCGTATGTCTCCTCAGCCGCGTATCAGTGGCTCGTACTTTCAATGAAACTCTATCCACTCTACAGTCCTTCATATTATATATGTGGGATAGAATGATGTGGTAATCTCAGTTGACGGAGCAGTACTTCGTAGACGTCAGTACGTGNGGGCTATACCACTCGCATTTGGAAACAGCTTACCTGCACGGGCAAGTGGCAGAGCATGTGTAACAGCGTAGCAACCAAAGATGGCGAGCCGCACCTGTAATGTCCGTATGTCTCCTCAGCCGCGTATCAGTGGCTCGTACTTTCAATGAAACTCTATCCACTCTACAGTCCTTCATATTATATATGTGGGATAGAATGATGTGGTAATCTCAGTTGACGGAGCAGTACTTCGTAGACGTCAGTACGTGCTCTGCAATCAGAAGAGCATCTAATGACGAGAGTCGTAACTACAGTGGTGTCACTGGTCAGGTAGCTGATAAACAGATGAGTCTTATGCGATACGAATGAACGCACCGTGATCACCGTAATGTGAGCTAATTTTCCGGATGGTCTGAACAGCGTTTGAGTACCACAATGCTACCAGGACATGCCATACTGTTCAAAGGTATCAACCTCCAGGTAGGTATTCACTTCAAACGTTTGTGAGAGTGGAAATAGTAACTATTTTGTTACATTATACATAATGCACAGCCCCACACTTGGCAGCAAACTGAATGCCGCTCATGTTTGTGAGCAGTTTTTGTGTAATAGTTCAAGTGAATTTTACTTTGGGACAGCAGATGCTAGGCTCTGGGAATGCTGAACACATCATAACATATTCCACAGTGAGTCTACTGTTGTAAATTTGTACTGAAGCCCATGCTTAAAACCGTACTCAGTATTCGTCCCCGAGTCTCCCAGTGGCATTCTAAGCTGGTCATTGCTGTTAGAATTGTACCGATTTGCCCATCCCTCTGTATTCATAAATAGCTCATATTGAAATTGCAACTGCCCATGACAGACGTGATCCAACCAAGGATATCCGAGATATTTTAATATGGGCGTTCGATGGCCAGATTAAGTTGTCAGACAGTTTACGAGGATGTTCTCGGGTCGGGAATGTGAAAAGTAAAGATTATCCATAGAAAATATTAATCATGAATTTCGATCAATATAGGACTTTCAAGTTGAACAACACCCACATCCGATTGCAGCCGTCGCAATCAGATCGACTTTCCAGCCAGCCTCTTTCGAAAACCTGTTTTCGAAAGAGGCTGGCTGGAAAGTCTATCTGAATGAGAAAGCTGCGATCAAATATGAGTGATGTTCAACTTGCAAATAAACCAAGTCCCCGAAAACTCATCAGCATTATAGTATTCTTTTCACATGTCTGTGAATGTGCTGGTTGCTATGTTACGAGATGTTAAGCAGTGTGAAATTGATTAAACTGTAGTTGCGTAAAAATACCCGGTTTAGGTATTTGAAGAAATGTGTAGCGAACAAGCTTGCTTTCGGTGATTCATCGTCACACTAATTACAACAAATTTTTGTGAATTAACCATGTGTGAGAAAAGGTACAGTAAGAGATCGAACGGCTCATTGTCAGTTTCAGAAGGATCAGGTCAATTGTACAAATTATTGATGACTCTTAAGATAGTGATCATGATTACGTAATCTGTTCGGTCCGGACGTGAATACCAGGCCATGGACGATTCAGTGTTTTACGAAGCGTTTTTGAATACATAGTCGGGAGGAGAGTAGACGGATGGCTATGGCTTCCGCGACTGCCAGCAAGCGCTGTTTCTACAGTTTTGTACCCTTAAGACAAAAAATCAATCTTAGCCGATGTATGGTCGATCGAGTGACAAAAGTATGCTCGAGCGATACCCTGGAAGAAGAAAAACGATTCATATTGAAAGTCCTGGTCGAAAATGGCTATCCCGAACAGCTTGTTCATAGACATATGTTAAGTAGCACAAAATTAGACATTTCACCCACCGTAGAGTAAGAGTCTGTTTATATTTTATTGCCTTATAAGGGCGATAATATCTCCAGGAGTATATGCAACAAACTTAGCGTAGCCCTAAGAAAGACCTATTGCAGCAGCAAAACTGCGAGTCCAGTTTATTTTCATACCGATTTTGCGCCCTCATTTGAAAGATAAATTGTCTGTTCATGCTGCCTCTTACTGTGTATATCATTTTGTTTGTTACTGGGGAACGAGCTATGTAGGCTGCACGACACTGCGACTTTCCGAACGCATTTGGGAGCATCATCCGATGTAGCTAACTTGAGGCTTGGCAAAATCATGCTCGTCTACTCTCGCTACACACCTAATGGAGTCCAACCACTCAATCGATCTCAATGACTCATTTCGTCCTATCTATCGCGCACCGGGTTTACAGTCAAAACATGTCAAAGAGCGCTTACTGGCAGTCGCGGAAGCCATAGCCATCCGTCTGCTCTCACCCCCACTGTGTATTCAAAAACGTTTCGTAAAAACACTGAATCTTCCATAGCCTAGTGCTCACGTACGGACCAAACAGATTACTTAATCATGATTACTATCTTAACAGTCATCAATGCTTTGTACAATTGACCTGATCCTTCTGAAACTGATAATGAACCGATCGATCCCTTACTGTACCTTATCTCACACATGATTACTTCATATAAATTGGTTGTAATTAGCCCGGTGATAAACTCTAGTTGTTTTGCCTTAGTTTAGATTTAGCCGTTGTTCTGCCGTCATTTTACCTGGCTTATTGAAAAACAAAACTTCTCCTGTTTTGGATGCATTTTTATTTCCCACTTGCTCAGTTCGAACCCCTGGATGGTGGGCATACGAATGAAGAACAATCAATCGCGCAACATTTCACATAAGAATCAGCGACATTGTCTAGTTTCCGAGGTCCCCCTCCTTATCTGCTCTCTGTTGAAGTTATTGTGGTGATCTTTGTGGCTGGATGTCACCTAATCCAGTTTAATACTGTTCGTCAAAGTAAAACGTATGATTCACTATTTAAACCCAAGTAATTTCCTGTTACAATGTGTGCCCACACTTCGGAGTGCTGTTATCCGCTTGAGAAAATGCACACTGAATACGGACACAAGTGCGAGAATGAAGTCTGTTAATTCGGGTTTTTTGAAGGCACATGACAAACGTATCTGTTCTTCAAACACCGAGAAACAAGTCAGTCCAACAAACTCATTTTGTTGACTCGAACGAAAGCAAATCGGTCTATGTGACCTCTTTCTAAGCGCAGAACCAGTCTGTATTTTCAAATTAACTTAGTCTGAGGCAACACGGATTATTATGAACTTAGTGGTCTGTCAACTGGACACGCTGAGAGCTGAATGATTCTCTGTCTCGATGTCTGTTGGTTATTCCAATTTGGTTGTGGCGTTATTTTGATTGAACGCTTCGGCGACTATTCCCTTCCCTGTTGGTCCGATGGGTCCACCATTGCATTCGTAACCGAACTTGTATCTCCAATTCTAATGACTCCTTGTGTCCAATTGTGCATACCCGCTGTGAATTTCCCGTCCATCTTGTTCGACCTAAATGTTGCACCTATTTTAACTACTGACTCCCCTATCCAGACCCAGAGAAAATTGTTCCTTTCACATTAATCGTGGTACGGACGGCTTGAAAGCATGTTGCCCATTTTGTTCGCATGCTTCTTGCCGAGTTTAGTTAGTGTTTATTCAGCTGTTACCGATGCCGCCATTTAGACTCCTCGTGGGTAAACGTACGTAGCAACCGTAAACTTCCAGACGTGCCTACCTCGTCGCCGAATGGGAGAAAATTGATAAATGGCCGCAAATATAACTTGCAGAATTAACATGCAAAATAACAGAATGAGTCTTTTAGTTCATCACTGAACTTGCAGCGCCGACACAAGTGTCATTTGTGCATCTCAGCGACTGGAGCATACTTCTGGGTGCAGCTGATATTCCGTTACTTAAGGTCGTAGCTCGATGTTCTTCTTGAATTTAGATGAAGTACAATTCGGGCGTCCGCTTCACTCCAGTCCCAAACCCTAATCATTAATCAGAGAACTGGTCTGCTGGTACGATGGAGTCCGTTGCTTCTGAACTAAGTGAAAATTTCCTGAACACATGCAAATGACTAGATTGAACGGAACGGTTAAATCTTTGTTCCCTTGAAGATGATGGAGAGAAATGAACAGTATTTGCACAACCATTTGGCTGATCGTCCTAATGCAATTACTGGGTCATGCTTTTGTAAGTTTATGAGAGTTCCACTGAACGCGGGACAGAATTGCAACTGCCGGTATGGTCGAGGACATGCACTACTTACAATGAGAACGAAAATAGAGGCTAATACCACCTTCCTCACTGTAGAAGCCAGAGGGGTATCCTGAAATAGGAGGATGCGATAAAACGTGGGGTGCATTCCAATGGAAATATTCTAAATCTCGGTGCGTCAACAGTTGAAACATCACAGACAATCAGCCAGTCATTAATCCGTGAGAATGACTCAAATCAAAATATAAACTAGAGAGAGAGAGAAATAAGTGACAACCGGATTACCAAATGGGCGAGTTGGTGCCGTATTACCAGGTAGAATAGAATAATCAAAACAACGGTTACTGATTGGTAGTAGCGAACTTTGTTTTGTACATAAAAAGGGCCATCACCCACAACTGATCACAGCTGACGCATTCCCAAAGAAATCCCAATAGACCCCTATCGAAAAGAAACACCAGACGCCGGCTTCCCTCTCACCGGAGCATATCTTTGTCACGGTCAAGACTGGGATACCGACCACGCTTTTATGAGTCAACCGTGTTGACCACTGCGCCATGGACCACACATTAAACGTTCCTGAGTAATGATCAGGTTGACCGATTGCTTCGAGAGGAAACAGTAACTGTTCTGTTAACTGTAACGAATGACTGCGTAAACAGGATTTATTTGTAAGTTGGATTCACAAAAATCACCAATTTATTGATCTCTATTTCGATCTATAGGAATGAGACAGCTGCCATCAATCGTGGATGGTGTTCAAACTATATGAAATCTAATGATTGTTTTCTCTGACGGTTCAACGCTTATTAGTGACACGGAGCATATTGACAGTGTCCATTTGATGGGATAACAACTGAACCTTAGAGAAAAAAACACCCTGAAGCGACGGAATTCCAAACATTGTGTTAATTACAGTGTACAGTCTGCCGGAAACAAATATGCACATGCGCTCATATGATCAATATCATTAACGAATGACGCTTCTAAAATCAGTGGCACTTCAAAACTGTTATAATCAACGAAACGGAGTTGGTCGTGCATTCTTGAATTGTAAGGTAGTTCGAGCCTCATACCGGAATCTTCTTTCATTAAGCATCCTGTCACTGAAGTTAGGAGCCTCATTCATGTCTAGACTGAAATCACCATAATTTTTGTTTGACAAGACTAGGCAAACAGGGTTGTGCACGTAGTCGGTTGAATGCTGAATCGGTATACTGTTCGACAAGTGATTGTATATTTTTGCAATATAAAGTCCATGGTGACCTGTAATGATAAATGCACTCACAGTCTATCTGGCATGGGTGATGTTGAGATTAGAAAAAAACAGTTCTTTACAGGCGGTATGTCAACTATATTTCTGTTTTGTGACAACCAATAGCTGGCAACTGAATCCCATAATTTGAAGGCTAATTTGTACAGTAACTAACGCTCATCTATAGAGCTGGGGGAGAATGATAATATTATATTGCTTGATAGCAACGTGAACTATACAATAACTGGATGGTATATATCAAATATTTCATACCAATCTCATTCACAATTCTGTTTTTAATTAAAGGTGATGTGTTTGATAGTGAACAGAAATTTTCCCTGGAATCTCTGAACAACAACAGATACCAACGTGATTCTCTGAGAAGTATTTTGAGGTAAGTAATAAATCGTTCAATAATTGCATCTTGTGAGCATATCTGTCTTCCTACCGTTTAAAGATTGTCACACTTAAGGTATAACCAGGATTCGTTTAAATGCTGCGGACAGGGATAGGTACGACATCAGTAAACTCTCATTTATGTAGGAAACCATCCGCACTTCACTTGCTTCGCACAAAATCCTTTTTCCTCTAACTCTCCTGTCATGTGCTTGGGAACATCTTACAAATAACTCAACCATTCCGACTAAGTGCATCAACATTACGTTTATAAAACAGTTCTGGAAAATCGGAATTAGCAACCGCATTTCGGTAAATCTTCGGGTCACAAGTGAAGCGTATATGCCGCACGACGGGTGCGTGATTACACATTATTACTGCCCAGAGTTCTGTCAGGAACCGCTGCTAGTCATGCTTACACTGTCCTAACAGGCGCATACCTGTTTCTGCGCAACCTCTGTCAAATACCCTCATTTGTTTAGAAATCATTTTTGAAGCCTGCTTAGTTTTTCACAGCAGCTCCAGCTCAGATCTATTGGCGTTATATTGACAAATGCAGCCTGTTCTCCATCCGTCAGTTTTTCTAGTGAAACACTTTGGACTTGTTTTACTGCTATCGTCCATCAGTCACCACAACACCAAATACCATGCCTGCCAAATGAGGCAGATACAACTTCGCCTACTGACCGTTGTCATCGTATACGATTACAATTTATTGACGGTAATAATACGCAGTGTTAATCCCTCATGGACAATTACATCTTGTCAAACGTATTTGGCCTGAACGGAAGAACAGACATGAGAACCCTTGTGATAAACCTATACGAAACCCAATGGGAATTGCGCCAACTAATTGTAATGGGGTATCACTTACAACAGTTGTTCTCAAACGCTTTCTTCTATCACCTACAGAGGCATTTACTTTCAGCATGCTCGCTTATTCTGCTCGACATATGTCACGTGCGCAACTGAATCATACCAGCTGCACCTTCTAGGTTAATAGATAGATGTTGTTTTTAGGTTCTAAGCTGCTCCTCTTTCCGCAATCCATCGTTTGTAAGAAGCGAGTTTCAGGGTTAGAAAACAAAGTTCATTCCTCTCAGTTTTAGGAGACAACGATAATGAATTGTTATCTTTGAGAATTCTCCATCATACCAGCAGTTATGTAAGTACGGAAAAATCAAGTCATTATCAAAACAACTTCCAGTGACCTGTACAATAGGGTACGGAACTTCTAACAAACGAGCTAGACCACTCAGATGACAACATTGGTGATTGTTACGAGTGGTTAAAAGATCTTTTCAGAGTTATGTCACGGAAGTCAATGTTAAAGTTCCTAATGTGACCTTTGACTTTGGCAACTGCAAGTTTTGTACCAACTAAAGACCAGACTGCATAATCCAATAGGAATCGATTTCGTGCTGGCTAGCATTCGTTATCCGACAATTCTGAGGTGGTTACACTGAATTTTGTAAACCATATGATATGCCTTACCTTGTGACAATGTGGCGGTACTTATCACCAACGTGTGCGACTAATACACTGTACACGGTTTCGGTAAGACCGGTCCCGAACCAAGCATGATGGTATTCTTTGATTCGCTTGGAGAAACACCTATTCGTCCGACTTACATGTTCCACACAACAGCAGGAGAAAGAATACACAAACACAGATCACTCGAGAACGGGCATTTTGTCCTTCAGACTCAGAGTAACCAAGGAAGAAGGAGTGAACCGGCCTGTTAAGTTTGCAACTGGTAAGGTGCATCTGGTGGTCTGATACAGTCGACGGTTCTTTCTTTCCCTCACGATGTCGCACTTGAAGGATGGACATATGAATACCGTTTTTCTCCGACGTGGTAATCAAATCATATGACATGATAGCGAACGTTTTCCGGGTTATATAAAGATTCGGACGGCCGTTTTCTCTCAGCACATTGACGATTGTTCTCAGTTCTTTCCGCTTTCTTTGGGACAGATTTTCTTGGTTCTGATTGTATGATATCAAACTTTGTTAGGCTCATGTTTGGACGGAAAAAACATGAAAATGCATGCACTGTTCAGTTCACGTTATCCGATGATGAGTTGAGTTTGCAAAGCTTACCTTGCGGTGAAAGTTACAATCGACTAATCGGGTGATTCAAGAGAGCACACTTTGCATTTTAACCCAGGTTTCACGTGCACATTTATCCAGCCAACCAGAGATTACGTAACAGACTTTATTAAATGTTAGCTGCCATTCAGTGCCACTGCACAGAGTATACATGGTTGCGTCTCCGTGTTAGAACCTATTCAATATACCGAATTAAACTGCATCAAAATCGCTGTGAACTTCACGACAAAACAACCGTTTGATACAGTGAGACCAAAATTGAAGTCCACGTTTGACTTGGACTTTCAGACACTTTGCTCGGTCAACCTGTTGACGTGCGGAATGAGACTAAGAGGGTTATTTCATTTATCCACTAAAACCACACCGAGCCATTCAACAGAAATTTTATCGCTCAGCCGCAACGCCGCACGGGTCGCCGGTGCGTCATCAATTTGACATCGGCTTATTGTTGTACGAATTTGTCAGACTGAAGTGGAAATATGGTAGAAGTGGGTCTCAAACGTTGAACTGTGAGCTGATATCATTTCCGATGTTAGAACAAAACACGCCAGATTTCACGTATCCGATGAGTGGATGTTCAATGTTCAGTTGAAGCCTTGGCAGTGAAAACATGGATATGGTGCTTCCCCCAGGATGGTATCCTCACGAATCACATTCCGTAGGCATGTGTTAATTTTATATCGGCCTGATGAATTGCTTGATGCATTAAACAACCCGAGAGCTACGTAGGAAACAATTCCCGGTTCTTACACTTAGTTCAGTTTCCCCGAACAAAAGTGGGAAACATATATGGGACCCATCTTTGCTTGTTTACAGGGGTGATTGCAAAACGGGTCACTAAGAGACATGAATCCGTTCATATAAAACCTTTGCACACTGCCTTGTCGAGTTGAAATCTGAATGACATTTCACTATAAAACGCTGTCTCAAGCCAATTCAACTGCAGTTTTCCTTTTGTATCCACTTTGGGTCAACAAACGTTAAATGATTGCTAGGATCTGCGAGTAATATTTTTCAGGCCTGACCCTTTGCAAGTATGAGCTTATTGAAGTAAAAAGATACTTTGTTTTGCAACTTGACAATTTTGAATCATGAGCCAAAGTGACTTTGTTTCAATATAACCTGGAAATCGGAAAGAGAAAGTGACGCTTGACTGTGTTTTCCGATTGCACTATTCCTCGATATTTTGCCCTGCTTGATTTGGCTATGCTTCCGGAATAAAGAGTAATTGAAATATTATCCTGTGAACCAAAAGGTTTTAATTTCGATCCGATCTTACATGGCACTGGTTGTATCTCTATTCGGGTTCAATCAACAGTAAACCTTGCGGGTGCTAACAACGGTAGAGAGAACACGTGACTCAGCGGAACACATACTGTATTGTCAGATTTACAAGCGGTAGCTCCATTTTTCAGTGCGTGGACGAATGACCGTTGGTCTTTGAAAGCCCGACCAACCCGGACGCAGCTTGAGTTATGATACCAGCGTGGACCGCACATGCGCGTATAAAACTCGGTACTATAACTTGGAGGTTTGAGAACATCTCAGCCAGCCTGTGGTGGAAGTCATCATTCTCATCATAAACAACAACATATCAATGATTCTCGCTGCATACTAACTGTCATACCACCACGGAAAGAAAGCAAGCACTGCACAGGAAGAGAGAAGAACAGGGCAAGAGGTCGGACCACCAAAAATAGCCATCATCCTCATCATAAACAGCCATACATTAGTGGTTCATACTAATGCTTAACTGCCACACAACCATGAAGAAAAAGCAAACCCCTCTATATTGGAAGAGAGAGGAAAAAAGAAGGGGACGGGAAGGGACCTAACTACTGAAGATAAATATGTCTTTATTCAAACATTCAACATCAAAGTGCCTACACCTTGCAAACAAAGAACCGAACTGCAAGTGAGAGCATGACGTCGCCAGTAAGACAGTTTCCTTACGACTTTCACTGCCCCGCGTCATCAAATGCACTCATTTCACAGAAAACTCGGCCAAAACACGACAGCATTCACGCCACCGAGCTCGATTAGCCGCCATCTCAACTAGAGTCTCTAGCCACCGACTGTGTGAGTCGCGAAGGTCCCAGCCCGGCAGACGAACACGACCCACAGTGGCCAACCCTTTTATGAACGACCTCATTTCCCTACGCCAGATCATTATCTGACCACCTCGCACCTTACACCAGTCGGTCACAATGTCAGCGAAAAGTGACGGTGTGGAAGGCGACTAGCTGGCATCAATAATACATGACCTAACCATCTAAGGCTGTAAAAACGTAGAGATTGAGCGAAAGAACACGTTCGGCAACCATTACCAAACACCCGCTTTCTAACCTCTTCGTTACTTACACGCTGGGTGCCACCCGATACGAGCGAGTGAACGCAGACATCGGTGATCAAATACTTGAAGACGGTTCACGTCTTCTACCCTGAGCGGCCAGGTTTCGCTGCCGTAAAGTAATACGACCCTCACCGTTGTCTTATATACACGTCCTTTAAGCTTCAGAGAAATACAC
>QNGE01003102.1:17979-32432 GCA_008508345.1 Paragonimus westermani
ACGGTTGCCTGGGACCAGTGGCACGGATAAGCTTGAACAGTTTGCCAGTGTTTCCTGAGGCAAAAGCAGTCTCCATCTCCTTAACTTTTCCCAATAACCAAGCCTCACGATCAGCATTTAGGCTACGTTTCAGTTTCCTACAGACATCTCTTCTACACTTGTCATATGAACTGCCAGGAGGGATGTTCCGCCTGGCTTCCAACAACTCCGGGGATTTCTCCGAGATCCAACGTTTGTTCATTTCACATACCTTCTGCCGCTTGTTAAAGTACTTGCTTCAGGAATGGCTTGTGTGATCTTCGTCCAACAGTAATTAGGATCTTCGGAGTGAGAAACTACTGGTGCAGATTTCTAAGCTGCTTTGATACTTATGCTTCACCGACGGCATTGTCACTTTCGCAACAGCCAGTCGTTGCTATCGGTAGGGTCGTTGCTCAGCAAAAGTGAATACGGAACAACATTGTATCAGTGCATGATCTGAATCCGAGTACGTGCCCCGATAAGAACGACAGTCCTGAATGAAACCCCGCCACCTATAGCTAAAAGCTATGTGGTCTATCTGAGACCAGGTCTGATTCAGAGAGGGAGGGCGCCGAGTATAGCAATAACGCGCACGATGCCTAAAACTAGTGCTGGCTAAAAACAGCCTATGTTCGGCGCACAGCTGCAATAGTTGCCCGCCATTGTTCGAGCTATGTGATGCTATCCCAAACCTGCCACCAAGGCGGCCGACCTGGGCGTTCATATCTCCATCCAGAACGACTATATCAGAAGCATTTGTCGATCGGAGGTGAATAGACAGATCCGAATAAAAGACGTTCTTGACGCCAACGTCACCGCTACGTCCATATTCAATCATTCTAATATCAGTGCCTTAAGCCCGTAAATAAACAACCCAGTCACAATTAAAAGCGGAGCCAAATGACACTGTTACAAGTTACTAATCATCGGCTAGCTTAACGTCGTTTACTCTGGTCTCATATATTTTGCGTCGGAACGGTATGTTGATAACGTTGTGGTTATTTTGACCTGTAACGCTGTCATTCTACGATGGGTGCGTGTTCTTCCCAACATGATGTGAGTCTGAAAAACTCAGTAGTTAGCTCGATTTCGGACGCTTTTTGATAGCACTCAAAATATGGTCATCCGCATAATCGACGTCTACCTGGCCAGTTCACTAATTCATTGTTCAAAAGATTGTGTGGCAATGGGGTCACCTGGATTTCATGATCATATTGCCTGTTCACTGAAGTCGAAACACTTCACAGAATAGTCGTTTCCGCTACCCACGAGGATTATTCGTTACCAGTCAGAAACAGTGTATAAGAAATTTTTGAGAACGTCAAGAAAATTTCTGAAAAGTTCGAAGGTAGACGATCATGTTCATTTGCCATGTTTCAATTCGCAAATAGAGGTTTTTCAAAGGAGGTGAGCAGATTACAACATTTGTGTGCAGTTGTATTACATCGGGGTTAATTTTTTAAGTGACTTTCGGGGTGAAAACTAATCGGTCGAACATACACGGATCAACACTGAGCTGGAGATGCTGACCATGGTTGGATATGCGAAAACAAATCAAATGAAACAGATACGATCATTCAGTCACGGTTGCTAAAATGTCTGATACCGAGAAAAGAGGAAATGTTGTTTTGTTCTAATTTATGATAATTTCAGTTCTTCATCAGTGCTGAGTTTCGAAAAACACAGGGGTCACAGCAATGGGTAAAAATTCAAGTGTTTTTCATTTTTAAAACATTCATGTCTCCTTTGAGTAGCCGAACTAAATATGCTCACTGTACCATTTTTCAGATTAACAACATGACCTGTTTCCCACGCGTGACCAATCATGTTAGAATGAGCTATCTGGACTTAATATTGCAGGTGGTTTCGTGTTGGTTTGGAAATTTCCGCTCAAGTCTCGTTTAGTAAATCTTGACTTCCTCCCGACGTCCTGTGGGAGTCTGGCTCATCACCTCAAACTCGTTTCAACCTGTTTTTCGTACGTTTGTACCTCACACCTCCCAGCAGTTCGAACACAGCAGTGTTTTCCATATTAAAATAATTCGACATAACCCACACATTCTTCTGAACACTGGTGGCTTTCGACCAGCATAAGCGGATGAGAGCAGAGCGAACGATCTACGTGTGTCGCAGAATGGGAATAAGTAGTCTGAAAAAGGAGATAAGGTTTAATTGGATTCACTGGTGAAAATTCACAGAAGATAGTAACACTGACACTGACAGTGAACCCCATCGAAAATGCTGATCAACGGTACAATGACCTTCAATCCCTCGTCTTCATATGAATATCGCAACATCCCATAGTTAAAACTGCCTGTTCCGGCAAAGTGTAACGGGGTCCAGTTAAAGTCAGTGAATCCGATTAACAATAGCCCACATTTGGCTTAATCACAGGCTCATACCGGACCTCATGGATTCCGGGGGATTCTTCGAGTATATGCATAACCTTATCTTCAGAAAATTTGTGGTCGTTCGTCTCAATAACGTACATGATCGGTCAACGAGAAGTATACGTATATATATTCTGAAACTGTTTACTACACTATGTACAACTTTGTAGTCCGATATGCAACAGTATTTCAACTGGAGAATACATAGCTCAATCAGTATGACTCGCGGAGATTTCCCGATGTGTTGTGCCTCTTGGAAAGTCGATGGGTTGCGACGAGAGCTCTGAACATCACGTTTTGTCGCATGGAATTGAAACACGTAGGGTCCGTTCAACAACCACAAATTTCCATATCGCCGGTTAATGATAAGTACGAGCCAACAAACTTTCTGGAAAATAGTGTGAACGTGATTGCAGATAACCGAGCGCAAACGAACGCTGTTAAACCAACTGTCATCCTTAATTTGAGTGTCTCGGCTGCCACCAGCTGACCACGACTAATACGTAAAGAATCACCATCATAAACTGTAATTCCGATTTGCTCTAACAAACCATGACCGGCTGCTTCTTGATTTCAGATAATGGGTGCGGAACTGAAATGGTTTTTACTAGGTAATTAAATTAAGCAGATTTACACTCAAGAAATCGTGTTATGGTATACGTAGATTNCAATCTGTTTATCAATACTTAGATTACATTGGATTTATGCAAACTGTCCGGATAGCCAATGGTTTGTCTTGGTCCGGTCCAAAATGTGAAACACGGATTGCGCTTGAATTTCATCACCACGAGCCGATTTTCTTGTCGACTTGGATACTGATTCTGTGAACTTAATTAATGCTGATATTTTGAAAACCATCAGAATTTTTTCAGATCTGTTTGAATATCTGGCGACGATGGACAGTTACGAGAATGAAGGTGGAATGGTGATGTTGTAGAGAATCGATTGATTTCGCCATCAGCCCCTCGCAAAATGTCTCGTCATTTCATTTTGTTGATTACTTATTATCATAACGCAAACACTCATGCATACTCTTCCATTTTGTTTAATATAATCTTCCACGACATTAAGAAGACAGATTTACCCTAATGTTAGCACTCATAAACTGCATAACTTGCTGCCAGGTATGACACAAAATGAGATGCATCTTGTTTCATGTGACGGAGGAATCCGAACTGCACCTACTTTCTGGTTACTCACAGGTATTTTGTGGGATGAGCAACTAACTAGACCCAGATATGATACTTTTCAGTTCTAAGAGATTTCTGTGTTAAGCTGATAGGACACTTGTATGGCCTAGGCATTCAACTCGTGTCACCGTTTCAGATCCAGCCGAAGCCCAGATTTTTCATAGTTGGGACCCTTCTGAATAAGAAATAGGTTTTACAAACCAGATGTTTCGCAAAGAAACATTTCAAGCAATGCGAATGGAAACGGTAGGTTACCGTTCACGCCGATGGTAATAGTGTTCAACGCAAACAGTAAGGAAGGTACAGCAATTGCATGTTGTTTATCACCCATATGATTTAGGCTGTTATTATATGAGGCCGTTTTTGATTCTACGGCAAACGCTGTCTCTGAGGTATATGCTCAACCAAGGATCTTTAATAAGGTTCATTACGTTGAAAGGGCCGAATTAGTTCGTTTATATAGTGTATTTACATGAGAAGATGAAACACGACCTCACACATAGTGTTCCTTGCCACCAGAGTTGCTTTGGAAACGCGCGCTATTCGAACACCTTATGTCTTGGAACGGCTGCTAACATTTACATTATAAATACACACGGAGAGGTTAATATCCCTGCTGATGTTGTCTGTACTTTTAGTAGCCAGAATACGGTTGTTTCCTGTGGTGCCGTGTGTGACAAACATGTATGATCAGTAGTAGGATTTCATAGGCCTGAGGTGACCGACCAGCAACTACAGATCGAGTTAGGGAAGAATGTAAACATCATACACATGTTCTATTGCTTAAATCTCATTAGAATAACTCAAAATAATATCACTAAACACTGGAACATATAGTAAAACTGACGAATATATTCCGTTTCACTGGGGAGCACACCTACTCACCAGAGAAGTGATTCGTTATGGGTCATCTAGACACTGTATGTATTGCACGAAGCCTAAATTAATCTGTGCAGAACTTATTTCAAACAGAAATATCTTGAATCGGCTTTGCTTCCTGCAAAGGGCATACCAGAAAAGAGAATGAGTTTTAACCTGTTGTACCAACGCCTTCGTTTATTACCACTCACCTCAAAAACGAGTTAGCAACCATTACATCTCTGACTTCTCAACTGGCAGTAATCGAATTCGCCGAATCATTTGACCAATCACCTGAACCTCACATCATACTTGCCATTGACTTGGGTCACATATATGTGCCACACATGTGTCACCCTGAATAGACGAACTGATCAACAACGACAACCCATAATATGGACCATCCACAGTCCGCGTACCATCCTGCTGGATTGTTCCACTCCAGTCCCTTATTTTTCATGCCATCTAGGCTTATCATTTTCCTCCGTGCCAAAGTACCGCCCCTTTTGGTCTTGCCTTCACAGTTTATTGTCAGCCTTACACTGCATTTAAAACGTGCTGACTCTACACGCTCCCTTCTCCTGCCATTATCAGGAAGATAGTAAACTGCGTCACTGACCTCATATTAGGCACGAATGGGTCATCATGTGTGAACCCTCAACTTATTGATTTCTGAGATTCCAGCTCGCACAGAAATCCTGTTCACGCGGTCATTCATTAGAGTTAACAGGACAGTTACTGTCTCCTCTCGAGGCGATCGGCCAACTTGATCATTACTCACGAACGAACGTGTTTGGGCATTCACATATGATAAGTCGGTCGCGCCTAATGTGTAGTCAATGGCGCAATGGTCAATACGGTTGACTCATGAAAGCGTGGTCGTTATCCCAGTCTCGACGATGACAAAGATGGGTACCAGTAACAAACTTTTATGAGCGGGAAACTGGCGTCTGGTGTTTCTTTTGGAAAGGGGCCTTTTGGGGTAGTTATGGGAATGCGTCAGCTGCGATCAGTTGTGGGTGATGATATACACAACGTAATTAGCCACTACTCACCAGTAAAGGTTGTAAGCACTCACTATTCACACTCACTATTCAATAAACGAAACAATGGGAGTAGATGAAAATGAAGTGTGAATTACAGCATCGGATCAAATACATTCATGTGCAAGATAGAAACCGAATTCTGCACTCACAGTAAAAGTGACCTCCAGCAAAGTCTACCCGCGTTTGTGAACCATCACGCACAGCGGCGTTTCTGAGAGCAACATAACATGTTTACCTGTCACGTGATATCCGCTGAAAATAGACACCGAAGAACCTGGTGTACAATCGACTGTTGCTACTAAGTGTTCGTCTAACAACTTCAAAATCCTGAATGATCTGATTTCCCCTATACTTTCGTTGATGATTCGATGAGGGACCTCTTGAAAATTCATGCTAACTGACGCAAGTGGGAAGTTGTATTCGTATCATCAAAATATTTGGAAGAACAAACTACGAGAAACAATCACTGAGTACCTCATTAGGAGGAAACACCACATTTCGTAATCGTGAACCGCCTTTTGAAATGTTGTGCGGTCCATAATGATCATTGGAAGATGTAACTATTGACTGAGGAATGTTGTGGTAGTGTTAAAATGTGCACGGTTTTACAAAGATATGTGAATATGTTGAGTGATTGACCTATTTTAATTCAAACGTGTGTAAATGCATGATGTTGATAACGCTGATATTGACGGGTAGTGAGACCCAATGAAAATTGGACGCAGAGGGTTCACATACGTTGTTTATAACTTCTCTGTGTGAAGCAGCAGTTCCCCAACTCTCTCACAGTGACAGCAAGCTTGTGCATTCGAAAGATGGCAAAAAATGCCGAGAGACGTGTTCCATAGGGAACTAAGAGAATAACTATTCAAGCATGCGTACCCAGACGGCTTAAGTCCGTTTATTGTACAAAGTCTTACGACCAGTGAGACCTGAATTCAGTCGCACCGCTTGGAAGACAGGGCTGTTAGAGAATTAGGAGTAAGTTTGATGCGACAGAATTATTCTGGTACCATTTGTTTTGGTGGTGTTGAGTTAGTAGTTTTCAACTGGAAACAATGCAAACCGTATGCGGAACCAGACGATAGTATTACGGAAACAAAATACCACAGTGTCCCGAAATCATAAGCGAGATACTGTGTTATAAACATATCTGGCGAAAGAAACAGTGCGGAACAAGGTGGGCTTGCACAGCAGTTGCTGAGTCTAGGAGAATTTGTCATTAGATTGTTCCCGAAAAGTGACAAATGTGTGAATGGGAAAACATAAATTCGTTCGGAAATAACCGAGGAAGTCATGAGTACGACAGAGTAGCGAACAAGATGCTTTCTGCGTTAAATCGTCAGGCTAATTAGAACATAACAAATATGAAAACAGTAACCAGAGTGAATCAGAATAACAGTCAGTATACGTTATGAACGGTAACTAGGGTGGGTCAGACTAACAGTCAGTATAGGTTATGGACAGCGTTTTTGGTGTTAGTTACGCAATTACTGTTCCAAATCGTGGGGTCTTTGATTGTGGGCGAAGAGAGATTAAGTGTCCGCACTACCTTCTGAGAGCAGAGGTCAGGGTTGCGCAATCGGACGCTAATGGCTTCGGCAGCGGTCAACATTCGGAATTTCACCATTTTTGATCGACTCCTCGGCACTAGGCAGACAATGTGGAATGCTTCTTTCCCACGCTTGAAACCGTTTTAATCACATCGCTGGTCAATCACACATGATGTTCACGCACTCTATCAGACAATCGACTTGTGGTGGCGTGCTCGACAGGAGCAAACACTTGGGTGCACACAACTGATTGTAGAACATGGCGGTTTGTCCTTGAATTGTGACATGATAACGGGTGTTGAAAGGCAACTCAGGCACAACTGGGCGGCAGAGTAGGTTGTTTTAACTAACGTTCTGAGCTTTCTTGAAATAACTTTGGCCACCGGGTCTCCCTTGGAAGGAAGACTACTAAACGCAAGGTTCTTCGACAAACCTTACTTACTGTTTTCGTTTACTGTTCTATAGTTAGTCTGACGATCAAATTTAAGTTCTAAGCTGAGAAGAGTTTGTTAATTGGCTGGATTGGGGGGATCAGAACGGAATTATTCTACATTAATGGACCGGCAAACAGAACGAAACAAAATGCATGTTACTTAAGAATACTGGCCTACACACTTTTGCACACCTGAGCCGTTCATGGATTCATTCATCATACACGCAATAAAACGTGTGAACAAACAAACACAAGGAACGCTTCAAGCATTTTAATTCAAATAGGTTTTGAGCAGGGCAACTGTTCTGATCTGACCACCTTCAAACCATCGATTCATACCAACAATCGTACCGATCCACGCAGATCAGTCACGCATTGAACTGCATGTATTGCGCATTTGAAGTTTTATCATCGCCGTACCGGTGTAAGAAGTAACTACAATGAGCTGGTTGCCGGTGTTAAATATTCGTTTATTTTGTGAGTGAGATAAGCAGCAAGCGATCTAAATGAAGACAGTGAATATTGTCGCATGTACACGCACCTGGGTGGTTTGAACTCGAGAAAACGGTTAGACAAAGACGAGGAATGAAGGGGGAAGGTTTAGCAATACGTTTACTGCAGTTTTCGGTTGATTATGAAAAGTATGTTCATTGAGAGGTTATGGAAAAGAAATTAGTGGATTGATGGGCGATGTGTGAACGAGTGGCAATGGGAAGAACAATGACTCACCAACAAATGACACCTAGTTGACCAAATTTAACAGTTCGGAATTCTCCCATTTTAATAAAACCTTTGGCTTTGACTGGCCCCGAACCACTTACATGAACCACGAGCTCAAATGCTCTACTGACTTCGCTGTCAACGTGGTCTCGTGAGTGATCCGGTAGGACGCTGACAGCGTTCGGGTACTTTGTTTTTGTTGCTAGTTAGAACCCAGTTAAAACCCAGGGTTTTCGCAATCGAATGGCTTTTGAGTCATTATAAAAAATCTCCTTTCCTTCATTTCAGCTAGACACTACTCACCACGTTCTTCGCTTCCGCAATACTTAAAAAAACATGCCTGAAATCGTCTGCATTTATCAGGCCGATTTGATGGAACTACCACTAACTCATTTGCTAGACCGCGTATTTATAAAAAGTAGTTTGGCTCAGCTTTCGCACTGTACCTAAATAGCAACAGGTACTCTCATGTTTGGATTACTTTCAGTTGGTCCCTCTCTGGTAAGTTTAGCGCAACATGGTGGGCATCGAGATGTAAAAAGATTAACTTCAATGTTAAACAAGAACACAGAGTGCAACGAAATTGAACATCTCTGTTGTTACATCAAACTTTTGATTTCCCTTCAAGGTTTTTGACTGCCGTATTTGGACAATCACCCCCAGTAAGTTCATTTTCACACTGTTAGAAGTTATCGGCATTGCACATCCATTCGATATGAACTCTGGTCCAAGTTTTCAGGAAACAATCATATTGACTGTTTTGCTACTGAGCTCACATTAAGCATAGCAATATCATCATATGTGGACTCCCGGTCACATTATTTTGTGAGCAGTGGTGAACTTGCCCTATCGATCTTAGTGGAAACACGGTGCTTCTCAAATCATTAACATCAAGATTAGGATATCTTGTTAAATTAAAGGCACAAATGTCAACACGGTTATTTGATGTTACTTTGATGCGGATAAGCAGTGGGGGATCTGGTTGTTGCAACGAATTAAAAGCGCCCATCCGCTTCCACGCTCAGATCGAAATTCAGTTTGTTCATTTCAAGCAAAGCATTAGATGTGAGGTTTAAGTTTACCTGGATTCGTCAGCAGTGTGTTGTAGGATCTTCTACGAAGACGTTGAGCAACGCTTAGTGATAAACCAATGATCTCAAATATTCATAACAAGATTGGACCATAATGCCACGGTACTACTGAACGAGTTATCAAAGCGGATAGTTAGATAATCTCAACGGTTCCGGGCAACAGATTGTTTTCGGGGAACCAGTTACAGTTTGCTGGTGGAAGGGCTAAGGATGAACTTTGATCACACAACCAGGCATTCATAACCAAAGGAGCTCTTCCGACCAGCCAACAGGTTCAAGACAATGGGAGCGAAACTTGCTCCAAAAATGGTGATGTACACACCATTCGAACTAAGTACAATGAACGACAACTCGCTATTCGCACACTATCAGATTGACGCGATAAAACGAAATCGTCCAGACCAAGGTCCAATGAACGTTCAGAAACAGAGGAGGTTGAATATACAGGGATAGACACTTGGGAGGGTGGGGTTGGGTCAGATTTTCACACAATTTGACTTCAAAAGCCGATACACTTCTGTCCGTGTCAGCAGTGATAACCAACTTTCGGGTCATATTTTCAGGAGGGGACCGTAAACGACATTAGGTTTATGTTAAGCACAATCCACCCAGGTTAAATTACACCCGCAAAAACAATTATTGAGGTGCACTGTCGGGTAATCGATCCTAACTACAGAGTGCCACGAAATTTAAAGAGTAAGTTCCAAGGCCAGCCTACGATAAAGGGTATTTCTGGACACTCATTCCCAAATAGTCAATATAAACTTACACAAAGTTGTACAGCCTTTGTTGACCTTCAGCATCAGTCTCACACTTAACCCTGACAAACTGTTGTCGTCGCTTAACTCCAATGCCGAAGATTCGCCAAAAACCTAACTTTAAAATAATTACATTAATAGTGTCCTGGGCGCTGTTTCTGTGTTTCTGCGTCCTACCTAACATGACCTTGAAAACACCCGGCATTTAGTGTGTTATAGCAACATTGTAGTAAAATTGCCGACGGCATTAAATTCTCCACTGCGTACGTATGTGATTACATCTGTATGAATTTTCCGTGTCAGTAGAGAACTATAACGTGGTGCACTTTAAATGTTTATACATGTGTGTAGCCAAAAGGCCAACGATGGCGCAAAATGAAGAGTAAACAAACCGAAATCATTTTTCTCATAAATTTGAGTGGTTTACTGGAAGCCCGCAGATCTTCTGGACCGCGTGCATGTCAGCCGACCAATAGAACAATTTCGTAGCAATTTTTCCTACACAGGTGATTTATCTCTGGTTCTTTTTAAGTCTGTAAGTCTGTCCACTTGCTTAACACAAGGCTATTACTGGTTGTGGTAAGCTTTTTTTAAGTGCATGATATATGGAATTTTTCATAATAAAATTAGTCTAATCTGGGTAAACACGAATTTGCAGTAGGAACCAGTCTGCACAACTCAATATTTTCTAGCATATCGGAAGAGTTAATTTTGTGTCCGTCCATGCTTCCCGTTAGTTGTGGTTCCACTGCAACTTCTGCAGTTTTATAGGTTAGGTATTCACTTACGAGATATGCTTTCACTTTTGAGTTACTGATCTGACTTAGCAGTGAATGCTAAACTCACTTGCGAACCATTTGCACTGAACGAATTTGATCGACTATTGAAAAACTCTTACATCGACTGCTAACTGAGCGTTTCGTTCAGATCTGCCAGGTCAATCGGTTGGGCGGTCAAATTCCGTTGGAGAAAGCGGAGCTCAGCAGACAAGTACGCATCAGTAGGATGAGAATAAAACTCTGATTATAATGGTCTCAAATTTTTGCTCAGATCGCGTATCTCATTTGCCTAACCAATTGGCTTGTCGTTTGCTGAATCACAGAGGCTACGGGAACAATTTGTTTAAAAATGTAAATAAGTTGAGTGTCAGAACTCCCGAGATCCTGAGATACTAACTTACGAAGAAGCAATATTTGAAATTTTGTTTAAACAAGTGTGTTTGAGTAGTCATTAGGACATGTTTAAAATATCAGGAAGTCAATAGTGTTGGTGGTAATTACGAGTAGTTGAACGCAGTTGACGTGTACTATAGTGTGCTTCATATTTATGAAGATGACTACAGTTGTGAGGATAACTGCATTCATGGCAGCATGAACAGTCTGCTTGAAACAGACGTACTAAGGGATACTCAAGCCAACTCTGTGAATCAAAGTGTAGAAGACATAAACCCACTAAAAACAAGCATCGTAACTGCGACTATCTGCCACCATAATTCTAGAAAGCAAGATGACGAATTTCTAAATTTGTGTCCCAGCCACTTACTGTGTAGCTCACCAACTGGGCTAGATAAGTGACATATCGCCTTGAGTCACTTTTAAAGCCGTTTGCAGAATCCCTTCTGTCTTATTCTCATAGTGGTCACAGTCATGTATGACGCACATATGGACTGGTGACTGAAGTAAGTAGTGTGTTACACCTCTGTGTATCTGATGAATCTCAAGCGAGCAAGCCTATTGCTGGGATGCCTAACGTCATCACTGCTCATCTCAACTGACACTTCTGTTCAGTGTTACTAGTTAACGTTCATCGTTTACTCAAATTACTCCCACGTGTACGCCAGACTTCGTCATTTTGAACAACGGACAATGATTAATTTCTTGCTGTTTATACTGGGAACCATCCATCAGGATGTTTCGATGTGTGTCTTCATTCATCAACAGGACAAAAACAACTTCAAACGTGGTTACCACCCATGAGCTTCCTCATGATCTTGACCAATTAAGCTTGCCTCCTCATGACGTTTAATGCCTCCTGCGTATCAGGACCCTTACCCCAATTTTGACAACTTTAAGACTTGTTATGACCCATGCAGCATCTTCTCAGTAGCCGACCTCATGAATTACTCGTAATCTGGAGTCGTGTAACAATATATTACATTTGCGAAGAATTGGCCACGAATCGATTGTGGATATTGTGGTGCTTCAATTGCTTCAATTTTTAACATATTCGCCGAAATGTTTGTCAATAGCTTTGATAAGGTGTGTACATTTCTTTAAGGATATTTTTTGTCAGCAAGCAAACATGATTTACTCGCGTTTGCACTGTGCAATTTGGGAGTGAAATCCCAGATTAAATATCACGGAAAACTGGACCCGACACAGGCAGGTTGGCCTGATTAATTTCAACACATCTGTTATGCCGCTAGCTCGATTAATCGTCTCATTTTGTGTAAAAGTGGTATTCCCTTTAACCAGGTTTCTAATATAATGGAGTTCACCCATTTTGAAAAAGACTAATTGACATTTTGATGCACGCACGATAAACAGTCGAAAGGTCAAATAATATCACAGTAAAAGCACATCCTTTGCTATTAATGTCATCCTAGACAGTAAATCTCTTCCATCGTTTTTCAGTTTGTACAGACTGGTGGACCCCTTGTAAGAAGCTACCGTTCTGACAACTAACTTATATTGTCGCAGGTAAACCGCTGGACTACAAGCATTTTTGAGTGTATTCACAGAAACCTCATTATCTGGAACCACATACAATTTAACCGAAAGTCAGACATAACAATTTTCTGGCCTTCAGCCGCTGCGCGTGATGGACTAGGTGCTGTTCAGATTAAGCGACTGAGTAGGCGGTCTGACTGCAAAAGATATATACATGTCTGAAGAAAAAAGATTTGACGAATTGACCATTGTGCACTTTTAGTTTCAAGAATATTTACAACCGTAGCCGTTAAGTGAACCCAACTATGTTGCGCCTGGTCAAACTTGCGTCACTAATTGATGGATAAAAGCTAAGAAAACTTAAGGCTTTAAACCACCTGCATCAAATTTAATGAGGAAACATTGTTGTGTTTATTCACATTTCCAAGTCAACTAATGCAGAGTCAAAATTGAAATGATACAACACGGCAATACAAGTCCTCTAACTTTACTAGCCTGAAGTCATAAAATTGTTTAACATATTTGGGGTACTACTGGCAAACACTAGTTAACTCAGAATACACAAACCAACAAGTAAATCAGACGAATGGAACAATCGCAGAAACCCGTATGTTCGTCAGGGTACAGGATGTACGCTTGCGTATTCACCGTGTGATATGAACAGCGAACTACGCATCATCGTCAAGACCCAGTCGAGGCTGTGTCAGGGAACAAGGTATTTTTGTTCCAGACTGTGCACACACACACACACACCTCCGCATTCCGGTTAGGTTCACGCGTATTCGAGTTAATGTGATCTTTCTCAGCGAATGGTTTGAGTTTCTTGATATTTATTTGTAATATTGCATTGAAAATTTAGTTTTATTTCCGTTTATATTTTCCGTTCATGGTACGTCGTGAGTTTAGCTGATGCGGACTGAAAATGTGACAGTATTCAAATCCCGGCCGTAGTAGTGCTAGGTGTCACAGATAGGCCCTAACCACAGTGAAACTCAGATATAATATTTCTTTTCGAAAATGATGACTATGTGAACTCTAGGAGTACCAGTGCTACGATCATTTGTGAGTAGTTAAATTCACTATAGGTTTTACGACCATGCGTGTTGGGTGGCGGTAGTAAGGAACTTTTGACATTTGTTAACACGGAATACCCTAAAGGCGCAATGCATACCCAACTGAATCTCTTCGGAATTCGTCATCGAATAGTATCGGCAGGCAATTATAACACAACTGTAATCCTTTAAACAAGGCGCTTGGTTTATTGGTCGGAACAGAATCAAGCGTTGTTGAGTGAATTATGTGAAAAATTACATAGGAATAATACCGACTTAAATCAGGTTTAATTTTAAGCGAACAGACCATTAGAGCTGCATACCGTTCATAGTTGATTGCACCTTCCGTTTCAAACAAACTCGTTTCGTGGCCTAGTGCAATTTTGCTGAACACAGCAACGATCAGTTGACCTGACCGCTCCGTACAATCCGATGTTTGGATAGCTAGATACCAATGTTCGGTCATCACTTACATGGAAGTACTGGTAACGCGGTTGACGCATTCGTCTTACATTTATATGGGACGGAGTTAAAATTCCAGTCCGCAAGGAGATATGCACTAATGAGAGTTGAGCGAAAGTTCACCACCCGCTTTCAAAACTTTGTTGAGATCGGAAGCTGTGGCCAAATACGGATTATCTTCAGCATATATCCTCAAACTTCAGTCACTGT